>VYXC01003455.1:128442-274417 GCA_013397175.1 Platysteira castanea | reverse complement strand
GGTGCGGCGAGCTGCATCCCCTCTTATGCTGGCTGCGGGTTGGTGGCCGCCGCAGTCCCGCCCGGCGGCCGGGAGGTAAGGCACGGCTCGGCTTCGCTAGGCACGGCTCGCTATGGCACACTAGCCCCTGCTATGGTACGCTAGCCCAGCCTACGCATGGACTGGCACGGCTGAGCTCGGCACGGCACGGCTCAGCTCGCTGGCAGCCCCGGACCCGCAACGCCCCGCGACCGCGCCCCCGCCGGCTCCCGGTGCCCGCGGGGCTCCGGCTCCCGGTGCCCGGCTCCCCGGGGCGGCCGGGGCTGCTCGGGCACGCCGGGCACCCGCTGCTCCCTGCGCTCCTGCACAGGGCTGTCCCCGGTAGCAGCAATCGCCAGGGCTCGGCAGTCGGAGCCGCTCCCCGGGTGCAGGTCGGGGTGTCCCGCGGAGCGCTGCCTCTCCGCTACCGGAGGGCTGTACGTGCGCAAGGCTTTCCCCGCCTGCTCGCCTCTCTGGTCTCTTGCGGAGGTGCTCGAGGACAGGCGTGACACGGAGGGTTTTACCCCAGGTGTGCGTGTGGCGTGTAGCAGGCGCGCTTCAGAGTTTTGCAGTTGGCTCATAGCAGAGTTGGTTTGTGGAGGGATTGGGTTGGCTCCCATCCTACCCCCGGCTATGTCGGGAAAACGAAAAAGGTGCGAGACTTTAAATCTGTTCGTGATTTTACGTAAAAACTTAGTGAGAGAAACTTACTGCATCCTGAGGCAGCTGTTACGGAGGTAATGTGTTCTTCTCCTGCCTCTGAAGCTCAGGGCATGGTCCTGGAGTCTTGTAAATACAAATTCTGGTTGTGTATTTCCAGGAGTGTTCACCTGGGGCAGAGCTGCGGGATTGTATTGAGGATTACTGTAGTCTGTAGAATTCTGAATGAACTCAGACTGTCCTCTCGGGACAGAAGGACTCCTTAGGGTATTTTCCGTAGTCACTTTAATGCATAGCCACAGTGTGAAGTGTGAGCATTATGGTTTATTGGGATTTTACATAAGCAAAAAAGGGTGTCTGGAGCATTGTGCAAGATAGAGAGAATCTGGCCCAGAGCCTGAAGGTGGAAAACTCAAATGTTTTCCACTGGTTCTGCGTAAAATGCGAAAAAGGGGAAAGGGTTTTAGTGGCTCTTTGCCCTTGCACAGAGATACTGTGTACATGGGAAGCCTCCTGAGAGAGCACCACATTGAAATGATTCCGAGTTAAAACACTGGAAGCTTCATGCAGAGATTTCATGTGCTTCTGCTTTTCAGTTTTGTGGTGAGGGAGGGAAGGAGACAGGAAGAAATTTCATCTCTAAGAAGTTGCTGTGTCAGGATTTTTGATAAAGACATTCATTTAAAAGAAAAACACCTAAACTGTGTGTAGTCAGGGATAAATACAAATAAATAACTGACAGAGCAATTAATCTTTTTCAAGCAAGATACTGGTAGAGTGGCTTAGGGGGGCACAATTGCACTGGGAAGAGCTTTTCAAACAAATGTAACCTTGCTGTAATCCAAGTGGAAGTTGACTGCAAGTACATTTCAGAGGTCAGCGTTTGTTTTAATGAAATCTAGATTATTTATCTGAAGTGAGGATTTTTTCCCTGCATTTCCCTCCAAACTTTTCAAAAAGTTAAGCTAATTGCTAGGTCATGTGGAAAAGAATATAGTCAAGGAGATAAACTTTAAAAAGTAGACTTCCTTATTATTAGCTAACTTCAATAATCAGCTAAATATACTTTGGCTATGTCACAGGCTTATTCCAGGGATCTTCTGGAGAACAGCAGCAGTTTGTACCTGTAAATGTTTGTGTTTGTGAAATGTTAGTAAGGTCTAAATAACTTAAAACCAGAAAAACCCTCGAAGTTTATCATTATACAAACTTACTCTCATGAATTTACTCTCATCCCCACTTTGGACTCCTGCTTCCGTGTTGAAATGATCTTCCATGATCATGCTGTTCTAGAAAGGGAATGTCAAATAAGATTAGCAACATAAGTCTCTGCTGCTTCATGAGTTTTACCCAGCTGCCTGGTGATTTCACAGCTGTTTCTGCAGCTGATAACAATTTCCATCGCTCTGCTTTCTGCAGAGTTGTCACTGCCCTGCTGCAGAGTCTGTCTTGTCCCTCTTGGAGTTATGAATCTTGTTTTTAAATATCCAATAACAGAAATGAACAACAGTAAATATAATGGACTTATGTTTATTACAGAGAGCTCTTGGGCTCTGTTAGTCTGCTTTTTTATTCTGAGAAGAGTTTTTGGGATTATATTACTTAGGTTTTCTTATAGCGGAATAGTTTTAAAAGATTTTTTTAGTGGTAAGTGTGTTGTCACAGTCAGTTCACAGCTAGGAAATCTGAGGAACAGGGAGAAGGAGTGATTTGCTCAAAGAAATTGGACACATAGAAGAGACAAACCCCCATTTATTCTGAATCATTATTCACATAGGTGAAGTGAGCAATAGAAATTATATTAAATGAGACTTATCTACAGAAATTCTTGTGCATTGCTTTTTCCTGCCTGGCTCTTTCTGAGGGACTTGATACTCACTACTGGGTTACGATACTCACTACTGGGACATCACATCATCAAAGGAAAATGTTACATAGGGACAGAAATGGGTGGCTGCTTCCAAGAAAAGAAGCCACTAGGAGAGCCAGAGGGAGAACATCTCCTGCTTTGGTTAGGTTAGGAGCAGGAGTCAGCACACAGCAGGAGCTTTTCCACTCATGACTTTTATTCTTAAGAAGCTGGTAAATATCCAACAACTTTCCTTGTAGGAAACTTCCATGCTAGAATTTTGTCACCTCCAGTTCATCATTCAGCAACTTCAAAGCCTTGAACAGCTCTTTCTGCCTTGAATTGTCACACAGGACATCTTCAGCACTCCTCCTCTGCTTTCTGAGCCAAGGATCTGCTACCATGGATTTCTCATGGATCTGGTAGGTGTGCATGCTAATGAATTTCATGTCTTTTTGGTAAATCTCAACTTACACTTGTTAGTGGCCAAAAATTTCCTCTCCCCCTTATCCAGGGTTAGCCACAGATTGCCACAGAAGCACATTCTTCCTCCAACTCAAAGTAGCTCCTTAAGATAGTACTTGTGGTATGATTAGTGAGAGGATGCTGGTGTTGCTGGGTATCTTTGCCTAAATTTCTTACCCTGAAACTTGAACCAAATCACCTGTTGGCATAAGTCAGAAGTGACTTTGCTGGCAATGAGGATCCAGTGCCCTTTTTTCTAGGGCTGAATACCTTTGCTCACGCTTCAAATAGGTTCTGTTGTTTATTTAATTTAATAGTACTTCAATAGAGGGTTGTTTATTTGTTTTAAATGAATGCCTGCCTTCTTACATCCTATTCCAGACAAAAACTGTACTCCTCAGAAATCAACAGGTATTTTGCCACTGACGTAATTATTATAGATTAGAATATTTTTTTTTATTCCTGTTAGATTTGACTGTATAAATATATCTTCTTTCTTCATAGATCTCTGTACAAGAGGTCTAGGAGATTTTAATGCTCACTGAAGATGTATCTGAAGCAGAGGAACAAGGACTTCAGAGACCAGAGTAATATATGTTGACTGAAGGTTAAATTTTTTCAGAATAATAATGCTTATTATGTGCTTTTTCAAGTTATTGGGAAGTTTTCTTATTTCAGTGACTGTTAGAGTACTTGGATTTTTGACTAGTTATTGCAGTGTATTTGAGCTAATACACCTTTTATATGCAAAATAGTTAAATCTTTTCTCCCTCAAATATAATGATAAAATATTATAGTAAGTGAATATGGCTAATGAAAAGATTGAAAAAGGTGACATTTGGGGATCTCATGTTGTGCTGAACTTCTGTAATGTTTTATGGGTAAGTAATGCAGCAGCATAATGGCACCAGTGTCAGTCTCACTGCTATGTCAGTCATTATTGAAAATGCAGAACTTGGGCTCAGATCCACGCAGGAACAGATCATTGACACTTGAGAGCAAACCCATGGCTTTCCTGGGCTCTCTCTTTCTTATTTAAAAGACATTTAACCATGCATTATGATTCAAAGAACAAAGCTGCCGAACCTAGGAGAATTCAGGATATCTAAGGTGTCAGCACAAATGTATTTGCTTTGTCTGATAAGCACTGAAGAAATCCCTTTCCTGCCCTTGGAGATACTCTTACAGAAACAGGCAGAATCACTGGATGGTCATGGTTGGAAGGGACCTCTGGAGGTCATTTGGTCCAACCCCCCTATTGCTCAGCAGGGTCACCTAGACAATGCTGCCCAGGACCGTGCAGATGGCTTTTGGATATCTCCGAGGGTAGAGACTCCAAAACCTCACTAGGTTCCAGTGCTCAGTTACCCTCACAGTAAAAAAGTTTTTCCTGATAAGCGGATAGTTTCAGTGTGTGCCCGTTGCCTCTTGTGCTGTCACTGCATGTGCTTGGGTGTGTTGTGTGTGCTCAGCAGGGACAGGCTCCTCTGGCAGGGCTGAGCCCAGAGGCAGCTCTGCACAGCAGATAAAACAGGGAGCTGAGCACTTTTCCCTAGAGCAGTAGAACAAAAGCTTTGGCAAATCAGATCTGAGCTTCCCTTCTCTTTTGAGGGTACAAGGAGACTTTGTATACAGACTCTCTGACTACATCCAGCATTTAGCCTGTTTGTGCCTGTGGGTTTTTTTTAAAAGAGTGAAATCCTCTTTCTTGTAAAACCTGGGGTCAGTTATAGGAGGTAGTGAGGTATAAAACCAAGGGCTCTCCACAATGAATGAATATATCTTAGCAACATGGGTGGAGTGGTGGGAAAGGAAAAGGAGAATACAAGTATCTGGCAATTAACTTCCTAGTCCCAGATGTGAAGGTGATAAAAATGATAAAAGCATTACTGCATTGCCAACACTCTTCCTTGTTCTCTGAGCTGCATATCATGCTGCTCATGAAAGCAAAAGCAGCACAGCCCACACCAGAGTGGTGGAGGAGTCCCAGGAGCTACTCACAGCAGGAAAACCAGTGGTTCCCCAGTGTCCCAGTGTCTGGAGTGTGTGCTGGGGTGCACTGAGCTGGGTCCAGGACAGCACGTCTGTGGCAGCCTCAGTGTTGGCAGAGCTCACTACGGGCCCTGGAGTGAACCCACATCACCAGAGCCCCAGAGATAATGCTGAGGTCTGTCAGGGCAGCCTGGGATGGTGGAGAACCATGAGCTCCTCTTGCTCTGATCAGGTGCACTCTGATTATTCCCTGGGCTCCCCAAAGCCAAAAGGTATTTGCATCCTGTGCAGATGCAGTCAAACTGTGCATGCTGTCAGGACTGAGAGTGTGTTTACAGTATGAAGACAGGAGGAAAACTACCTGCTGTATCTGAGATGAGTGAATATGATGGTGAATCTCCCTCCCACACAGTAGCAGGGATGTAATTTCATGGATTTACAAGAGACCTATTGCTTTTGCATGAAGCCAGTATAAATGGCAAGCTGTCAGTCTGGCACTGATGTTGCTGTAACAAGAGGTTCACCAGCCTTGAGCTGAGCTGAGTGCGGGGAACTGTTTGCATCCCCACTCCCCCCACACCTACACCTTGTCATGACCATTTGAATTTTTTCCCTAAGTAGTGCTTGCACTGAGAAAGGGCTCCCTGTTCATCCTAGTGTTTGCTGGGCTAGTACTGACCATGTTATTGTGATGTGCAGTGGAGCAAATCTGTGTAATGTGTTGTGTGTAGGTGTATAATGAAACAGTGTGGAAAAAGTGTATGAGCAAAAATCAAAACAATGTGTGAACTTTACCTCTTTGTGAGAAAATGTATGCCACTGAAGTCTAAATTACCTCCAGAAATACTGGCTTCAGGATGTACCTTAATGTTGGTGTTTGTCTTGGTCTGTGACTGTTGTTTCTAGCACTTACATACGTACTACTGTAAGAACTGATTCAGATCCTTCACAACCAGTCATGTCACTGTTGGTCTTATGCATAAATCCTTGTGGGGTCTGAATGTCTGGTTGTTTGTGATCCCAAGGGGATACTTCTGTGTTCCTATTTGTCTTATAAATAACTAACTACTGGTTGAACTCGTGCTCTTCTCTCCACAGTGCAGCACATGCTCAGCAGAGCCTGCTCTAGCCGAAGAACGGACTGAGTCAAGACCATCAAGATGACAAACGAACCCATCAAAGAGATCCTGGGCACCCCAAAGCATCCTGATTCTGCACCCACGGAGAAGAGTAACAACAATGACTGTGTGATAACCACCATCCCTCTGGTCAGCGAGTGCCAGCTGACGGCAGCCACGGGGGGAGCAGAGCTCTCGTGCTACCGCTGCACCGTTCCCTTCGGCGTGGTCATCCTGATAGCCGGCATCGTGGTGACTGCCGTGGCATACAGCTTCAACTCCCATGGATCCATCATTTCCGTGTTTGGGCTGGTCCTCTTGTCCTCAGGACTCGTTCTGCTGGCTTCCAGCGCGGTGTGCTGGAAGATCAGGCAACAGAACAAGAAAGCAAAGAGGCGGGAGAGCCAGACAGCGCTCGTGGCAAACCAGCGAACCTTGTTTGGTTAAAGACAACCAGGAGAGGGCTGGACAGAAGGCAGAATCTTTGTAAGTCAACTTGGCTATTTATCAGTAGGAGAGATTGCAGGTTCTAATTTAACTGTGGAAACGAACTGAAATGAAAATGGAATGGATGAAGAAATACTCATAACAACTCTGCAAGTGCTCTTAATATTTTTCTTACTGCATACTTGGTAGTGATTCTTTCTAAGACAGAGGAAAACCCATTTTTCCTTCACAGAAAACTGTCATCACAACTGCAGCCATCCTAACTGTGTTGTCCAACATGCTGTTCGTGTTGGAAAGGGAAGTTGTGGGAACTGAGAAAATAATTTGAACTGACTTGAAATGCCAGAGGTCTCCTTAAAACACTGACATTTGACCAAGGGAGAAGTCATAGCATTTGAAGTGACTACAAGCTTATGGCCAGAGTATGTGGGACTTAAACTCTAGCTAAAAAAAACAAAAAAAAAAGAAAAAAAAAAAGGGCGATAAGAACACACTGCAAATTGCTCAATAAGCTGATTCTAATATTTTATGTAACTTCCCCCTCCCAATACCTGTGGTACTTTCCCCCTTTTTTAAACCAACTAATATTGATTTTGTTTTATTATTGAATAGAAATCAGTAGAAGTGTCTAATTATAATGTCTAACCTAAATAACGAGGTATGATCATAGCTTAAAAGAGGAGACTTTTTGTAAATTAACATGGTCAGGTTTAGCACTTTTGGTTAATTTGCTATAAAATTAAAAAATAAATTTCATTTAAATAATATCCAGTGCTGTTAGACCTTTAGAAAATATTTCTTTATTGCTATCAAGATAGCTTGTATCTTCAACTCTGACTGCTTTATATTTCTATTTTTGTGGAACAACCCCTGTGGCAATAACTGTGAACACATGTACTGCTGATCTCTTATAAAAACCTCTGCAGCCTGTGGACTTTGGTTTGATAGTCCAACCCTCTGCAGCTTGATTAACAGCTCTGTTATTGAAAAATCGTAGCAGACAGTTCTGCAGACTCTCACTGTCACAGTCAGTTTTGAGACACAACTATTAATAATAACATGTGGAAGCAAAGCCATGTGTAGTGTTTGCTGACCGAGCTTTGGGATTACAAATCTTCATGAAAAGCAGGTGCCAGGTGTCCCCTGCGTGTGGCTGAGTTATTGATTCTGTAACTCTTGTGTTGTAGAGGTCTTCCAGCTTTTCTCAGTTAATGGATTATTGAGGGGTTTGTCCCAAACTGAAGCAAACCAGAACATGGTTTTTCTCTCTTGAAGGACAAGTGGTGCTGAGCTGAGTCACAGATTTCCACCCCAGTGTGTATGAGAACGCAGAGGGGCTGCATAGAGCCCCTTTCTATTTTTTCTCTCTTTTATTTCCCCCCTTACTTTCTGCAGATTCAGTAGGGCTGGGTGTGATTTTTGCTTTCCACTCTACCAAGGTGAGACAGGCCTGTGCTTTCTCTTTGCCCTCAGAGCCTCTGGCAGCCAGGACAGCTTTGGTGATGCTGCTGCAGAGCCCACCTGCCAAAGAGGTGCTGCAGGGGGATCCTTCTGCAGCTCGTCCTGGATCCCTACGCTTCTCCTGCTGAAACCACCCAGGAATTCTGGCTTAGGTGCCGCCATTTCCTCTGCCCTCCATGGTTTAAGCTTGTTACATCCATAACTTATCCCTGGATTTGCAAAGTGCACCTCGTGTTTTAAATAGAGCAAGCTATATGTGCAGGAGGGGATGTTTGGGGTCAGTATTTGCGTTGCCACACTCCGTGGTTACCAGACGCTATAATAAAATCACTTGCATCAGAGGAAAGCTGACAACACATTTTAGCACTTCCATAGCCCTCAATCACGGCAGGAAGCTTTCCTGCTGCTAGGAGAACATGTTGCGTCACCAGAACATCTGACACTGGTGTCTAGTGTCAATCACTTTGCTTAAGGTCATTAAAAATATTAGGGTGTCCCCTTACGATGTACAGGTTTTGCATGAGTGACAATTCATGGGAAATGCATAGCATGATAAATAATGGAACAGGTGGACGAAAGTGGTGTCTTTCCTGTTTAAAATGAGAAAAGTGATTGACATCAGCAAAGTGGGATAAGCTAAATAGAGCTGTTCATCTTTTTCCCTCCCTGGGAACACAATAGTTTTTCTGACTCCTTCTTCCCCCTCCCCATTTCTTTTTTCCTCAGTGGAATTTTGGGGGCTGCTGAGGAGAGAACTGGAGGGCTGTAGAGATGCAGTGATTTCCACTATGTGTGTAGCAGTTTGGCTCCATGATTCCCAGGCTGAGGCCAGAGCAGGAGCAGCCCATTGCCCTCTCCAGAAGACTTTCCCACACATGGGTCCTCCTTTGGCCATCACTGTGATACAGCTGGGCTTGCTGGGGCAGGAAGGCAGAAGCACAAGGTGAGGCTCAGCTCCGAGTCAGAAAAGCCAAACTCAGTGGAATAGAGACAGTGGGGGTTTTGGAGCAGTCTGATTTCAGGAAGGGTAAATAAGAGCGAGTAAGAGTTGCTCTGCTACTACTAGAGATGATTTCCTCTTCCTTATCTCTGCTCTCTTTGACATCTGCAGTGCATAGGCAGGGACACAGCAGAGTTCCTGGACCACCCTCTGCCTTGCTAATTGTGGGGCACCTGGGCCCACTTTAGGCATTACCAGCCTGTGGGCAGTGACAGACACATTGCAGTGACCCCAGACGTGACCCCCTGGCACAGCAAAGCCTCAGGCACACCACGGTCTCCTGCAGTACCACCTACCTGACCGGCTGGGAGGCCTCTGGGTGATAGCAGGCTGCTGAGCCCAGCAGCATGGTCTGTAGCTTTAGAGATGAGGTACATGCACAAGCGTCTTCATCCCAAGAAGCAAACGAAAGGCTGTGCAGGAATTCAGGCTTATTTGTCCTTTACTCAGAGGAGCAAAACAATAACTTCATCTGGAAGAATCCCAGCACCTGACCCTGGTGTCCTGCAGGAGCAAAGCAGAAGTTGTGAGCATTTCAGGCAGAGTTTTCTATGCTGTTGAAGATATTTTCAGAGGTATCATCACTAAGTGTTCACATGGCCTTAGAAACTGACTTCTCCCCCGTGATTTGTTTGCATTGATTTTGGGCCAGTCTGAAGCAGTAGTAGCATCTTTTCTGACAGACCAGCGATGACATCCGACCCATGTCTCACAGTCTACGCTTTTTTCTTCTTGCAAATCTATGTATTTCAGATATTTTCATTATTATCCTCTCTCTCTTCACACCCAGGAACAACACCTCCTTTTCAGCCCTTAATGCCCAACCAAAATTTCTGCTTCAAATTTTGAACCTCATGACCTAATCTGGATTGATTCGGGGTTTCATGCCTGGATGCTGGGTGCTGCAGTGCACCAAGTCTGATACAAAGCCATCTGGAACTCCACAATTGCTGTTTGGTGTTTCTCAGGGGAATCTGAGAAGCAGAAGGATGCAAGCCTGTGGAGATCAAAGTGACTTTCCAGTTCAGAAACACCTTCCCTTCTGGTGTGAAAAGGCTTTGAGTGTGAGAAATGTTTCAGTTCTGGGAGAGGCTGGGTGGGAGCTGATGCAAATTTTATTGTCACAGTTGCTTGTCTCTCCCTTCCTGAAAGCCCTGGCAGCAGTGCACAAGCAAAAGTGCCCTCACAAGGATAGAAAATTATCTAATAGAGGAATTGCGCTGGTGCTCCGGGCAAATGTTACAATGATCTTAAATAATAATTTCAAAACCTAAGCACAGGAAATTGTGTCTGTAACTACACCCTGTATTGCTATTGTACACAAAGACAGTTATAGCCTGGGACAGTATTTTAAAATAATACTCAGTTTGGTATGACAATGCTTAGATTTTGCTCAAGCCAAAACGCCCAATTTACAATTCCCCAGTCATTTCACAGGTTGTGTTTTGTACGTTTTGACCCTGGCTTTAATACCATAATTTTCCAGGTTAAAAAAAAAAAAAAAAAAAGAAGGAGAGAAAGAGAGAAAGGTTAGTTTCATGGACTTGTGTCAAGAATTAAATTTCTCTGCCATGGACACTTGGGAGAGCTCCTGTTACCAAACACCGAATGTCCAGTATTACTGCAGCTCCACAGAACAGGAACCAGCTCGCAGTGTGGAACGAAGAGAAGCAGCCTGAGAGTCTCATCAGCATCCGGAAGAGTCAGGCCAGGAACAAGCCCTCTGGAGTATCCCATACTCCTGCCTCAGCTTTGCTTATCCAGGGTGAAATCCAGGGTTACTGCTCCTTTGATAGCTGAGATGGAAGTTGTTGCATATTATCAGCAGGTTTCACCTTATTTTTTCTTATAAAAAATAATAAGAAGAGCAGAACAATATTGGCGGCCATAATTTTACATAGATATTACCAATACCTCTGAGCACTGACAGACATCATTTTGCTTTTATATTAACAATACCTTTGATGCCTGTAGGTTGTATGACATTTTAGCTATATCAGTGTAAATATTTGCCAATGATGAAGGGCTTTTATATATTGAAGTACATTACATATCAAGAATAGTGCTGTATGATGTGAAAAATACAGATTCTGGCAGAAAACTATGTTTTCTAAACGAGACTAAATCTTACAGGCTAAACCATGGGGGAGAACAATGGTCTTTAACTGCAAAATCAACTTGAATTTTTGGCTTTTATTCAGGTTGTTGATGTCACTATTAACATGACACAGGACCTAATCCTTCCTCTTGTGAGCAGCCAGTTGGAGTCCCACTGTCCTGACTCTGTGCATCCTAAAATTTGCATTTGTAGCAAACATGGCAATTTTGAAAAGCACTTCTTTTGGATTGATTGCTTTTCTTTTTAATTCTTCTGTGCTTTCTATACTAATAGAAAAAATATTAAACTTTAAAAACAGAGAAAGAGGAAAGAAAGAGAAAAACACAAAACTGCAGATGTTGGACATGGCATAGAGTAATGGAAAGATAGTAAATGTGTCTTGTTGATAGAGACTTTTAAAAATATGTAAGTCTTGTTTCTGATACATCCTGGACTGTATCCTGTAGTTTCATTCTTACAAAATGCCTGAAGTCCCCAGGTTAACATCAGTCTTAGATCCTCACCTCATAATTATTTTCTGTTTCCCAGGAACCATTCAGCTCAGAAAAAGGCAGATTCTTTTACCATCTTTTGCAGCCTGACAGACATCAAATGGCCATGTGGGATTTGCAGAGGCAGCGTCCCTATGGTTTTTTCAGTGAAAAGGCATTCGGCCACAGTCTGCTCTTGAAGGGGTAGGCACTGTGCAGAGGTAAAGATTTCTGTGCTACAGCAAGAGATGTCAGTGGATAATTTGTGACAAAAAGGTAAGTAACAGCAGAGCAGCCCTTCACCGCCTCTTCTCAGCCACATTCCCTTCCCATCTGAAGGCCCGAGTTTGTGAATAGAGTTAACAGCTTTCCTGGAAAACTGGCCCATGACATTATTTCCTTGTGAACTCCATCCACCTGTCATGTTAGGGCTTGGTGCGACGCCAGGGCTGGCAGGAAATAATAGGCAGCAGGATGCTGGTGTGTGTCGATGGCCCTGACCCTCCCATTCCTGAACATGAATAAGCCTGGAGCTCGCCGGGCGTCAGAGCCGCGCGGCTCCCGGGCCCTGGGACGCGCATGGGTGGGAGGCACAGCCACTAAAATAACATCCAGCCAGCAGAGCTGCAGCCCAGAGCCCTGTGGGAAGGGATGGTGTCACATTCTCACTGCCTGCTGCTCTTTGTTCTCTCCCCTGCACCGTCGCTGTGCTGCAGAGAGAAAACTGCTGCTTCACGCAGTAAAAAAGAACAAAGTAGGCCTCCATGTGCATTGGCTGAGATTTCCCTGAACAGACTTATTTCCCTGGAATCCATGGGGTATGTTATGGATGACCATCTCTGTTGCCACTTCTGCTTTGCTTCTATCTAGATAAAGAAAATGTCATTCTTTGCCTACCAACTGATGGTGCTTCAAAGAATGACCTCTGCTATCACACAGGCAAAGGGCTTTTCACTCTGGATTGCAAAATGAACTTGTAAAGAAACATCCTGATCTCTTAACCATTTCTCTATGAATAGTTTTCTCAAGAAATCTGATGGCTGGGTCTGGAAGAAAATTGTTTCCTAATCTGGAACAAAAGTGGTACAGCAGAAGTTTAATGAAATGCAGGCTTGAAGCACAGCATCCTGTCACCCCTTTCCCTTTTTTCCCCAAAGGCAAAACTGCTGAAGTGAATAATATAACTCACGTGAAAGATCATAAAGATGGTCAAGTTATTGCTGATGCTTTAGCTCTTGCAAGATGAGCGACTAAATGTATAGAGGACCAACACCTCATTAGTCTTTTATAAGAAAAACCCCAACAACTTAGAGAAAAAGCTGTTCTTCCCTTGGCAAAACCTTTCAGTTCCTCTGTCACAGCAGCTGGGCCATGATAGGTGCTGAAGCCTCAACTGCCACCAGCTCCAAGTATTGTGAAAGACTTGGACCATCGGTGTTGGGCACAGCATTCACACCACAGTCACTGCTTTGCTCTTGTCCTGCTCCTCTGTGTGCTGACATCAGTGGGGCTCAGGTGGCTTTTCTAAACAGCCACCTCCTCCTCACTGCAGCCTGGGCCGCTCCATCATGCCAGGCAGGACTAGAGGGACTTAGCTACAGACACAGAAAAGTGCAGTTGGTCTGTAAAGTGACCAGAAGTGAAAGCATAAAGCCTGGAACTCAGGATGGGACAGAAAAACCAGGGAGAATCCCTGTGCCCATGTGTGTTTTGCTCACACTAATGCTAAAGCAGAGGTAAGTACTGCAGAGGAGAACTGAAGCACGTTGGCGACCAGCCTGGGGAGGCTTCTCTTCCCTGGATCTGTGAAGAGCTTTGTTTTCCTCTGCATAGAGCAGAGGACAGCCAGGAGCTCTGGGCTCTGCACCAAGCGTTGCCAGACACCCCGGAGCATCGGCTGAATCACAGCGTGGAGTTGCTGATGCACTTCTGGCAGTGGCTTTGTGGGACTGCAGAGGAACTGGCCATTAGGTCATTTCCCATGGGCCACCAACCAGGGACTCAGTCAGATGGTATCGACTTTCACTCTGGTCTTTGGTCAGAATGGTCAATAAAAAACATTCCCCTAGTGGTGGTAAAACCAGTTGTGCTTCTGTGGAAGAATTACTGCTCAACAGCTTGTGAAATACAACAGGCTTCTTCCAGTCGGAGCTACAAAATTTAAAAGTGACCCCAGAACTGGGCATTACTGAACTAGAGGACTGCACAGGAGCTGGCAGCCAGACATTCCCCTGCCTGGAAAGTCACGTTTTACAACTGCCCTGGCTCGCAGCACTTCTCCAGAACTTTGCTGTGTTTTTACACAGTTTTCTCTTAATCCACTCGCTTTTGGTTGTATTTTCTGTTTGTGTTCCCAGCCACTGCTGAGCCCACCTTTGCTACAGGCCCTGCAGCTCTGAGCATCCCCCGTCTCCCCGAGTGATGGTTACAAGGCTGCCCAGGGCTGCTGGCAGAGCTGCCTCCCCAAGCCCTTCACACAGCACCGAGGTCCCGGGAGCCGAGCAGGGACACAAATTTGGGATATTTTTGAGCGCCATCTACTGGAGTTTTATCTGTTTTCTAATTGCACACTTTTAGTGTTTATACTCACACATCGATTCAATAATTCAATACTCCGTGTTTACATGTAGGAAGGACTTAAAATTGAGAAGAACGAGAAAGGAAGGCTTCAGCACCCTGGTGCTGCCACGACTGAGAGCATCCCTCAGCCTCACAACAAGCTCTTAGTCATGCTCCCATGGAGGAGCTCTGGGCTCTTTTCCCAGGGTGACAGATTTCCAAATGCTACAGTTACAGCTGGTCAGAAACTCCCAAGGGAATAGTCTTCCACTGGAAGACTAGCATCTTATTAAGTCAAAGCATTTCACAGAAATTTAGATTTTATTGCCTATTCATTTTTACAGGAAGTTGTAATCATTGGATTACCACATTTAATTTTCAACTGCATTGTTTTTAAAAAATCAGAAAGAGCATGATAACACAAAAGATTTTCATCTTGCTGAAATGAAATACGCACAAGTATGAAAGCTCTGTGCCTAAATCCAGGCACAGATAAAGTTCTGAGGCTGAGATTTGCATCTTTATTTGGGAAGGTAACAAAATTAAAACAACCTTGAAGTTTTTCATGGAATGAAATTCCAGACTGTGAAGAGCTCTGATTCCTGAATTTTATTTCTGTACTCTATTTTGTTTTGAGAGAAAATAGCCTGACTTGGGAAATTCTTTCTCTCCATGTCTGTCCCACTGCTGATACCTTGCTAAACCCTAATTCTGCCGACGTACTCAGTTCAGCAAGACTGTTGGCAGTTCCAGTTTCCTGTAGCAGAGGCAAACCTTTTGTACTTTCTCCCTTTGGGCAGTTTTCTTTTTTTCCCAGTAATAGAAGTGTGTGAGGCCTCTCCAGCTGGGAAACGCACGTTGCAGGCGGCAGAGCCAAGTGTACAAAGAGAAAGGAGTCTCGGTACAAGTTACGACACCGACATCTGGCAGATAGATTTGACGTCTCTGTCACCTCCTCTCCTGGACAATGCTGTTGTCCCCAGAGTGAAGTCTTTGTTAAACACTGGAACTCTGAAAATGTGACTGGCATCAGCTCTGCAGAGCACTTGGAGAGTTCTCATCTGTGCAGATCTGTCTTTGAAAGAAGTAAATGCTCCACCGGTCTCCCCAGCGTCATGCCCTCAATGAACATCACGTTTTGGAGACCCAGCCCCTGTTGCAGAAAGCTGCAGTGTGGTCACAGGGCAGCAGACATGCAGCTGAGGAATGATTTGGAGAGGCTGAAGCACAGAAGTGCTTGGGGAAGGAGCCGCAGTCGCGGCTTTCTCTCCCAATAACTTGCAAAAAGTGGCCAGTTTTGCCCAGGAGTTAGAGGGCCGCTCTTCAGAGTCCAGCACTGTTAGCCCCTGATGCTGGCACACCTCCTGTGGGGGTGGCTGCTATTTCCATCTCGTTCAGCCACTCTTTTTAGCTGCTTTGGGGTGGGCTCTCTGCAGAGGGATCATTTCATCACAGGGACAAGTCTGAGCAGGAGCCATGTGAAGGACACCCTGCAGAGTGACTCTTCACTTTCTTTCCATCTCAAAAGTGGCAGTGGGAGGGTTGTTCTGGGGGTATGACAGTGCTTGGGGATTTGTATTTAGTTTCGAGCTCTTCTAGTCTTTGTAGGGTGTGTGGAACACAGCCAAGATGGTGATTTTTGGTTTTCCTTGCTGGCGAGTCTGCTCACTGAGGTGGGCAGAGCCCTTTTGCATCCCCTGCACATCACAGACAGAAGGAGCAACAATGTAAATTATAATAAATATTCTAATTAGATTTCCCTTTTTTTCCAGCAACGTTTAAATCCACCTTGAAACAAAGTTTTCCCTTTGGGCTAGTGCAGCAGTTCAGCTGAACATAAGAGATGTTATTGAAGCAATTTTTGGCATGGAAGAGATTAAGTACCATGAAGTCAGAACCAAAAGCTTGCAGTTCAGCAACATGCATAGCATGAAATTACATTCCTGAACATGTGAATTATGTCATGGTCAGGACCTACGGCCATCTGACAACTGCCTTGGGAAGTTTTATATTAAAGTCCCGTCAAGCATTACAAGTGTCCTAAAGTGATGATGGAATGAGTGATTAGAGAGGGACCTAGCAGAGCTGGCAGCTGCTAATGGAAGGCCTTGAAGTGGAGAGAGACACTCCAGGCTCCCCACAGAGGAAGGACGTGTGCTAAAACATCAGCTCATTTATAGGGCTTATGAGTCTGTTTGTAGAGGAACATGTACACCCACAGAGCGGCCTCCTCGCTGTGGTCACTGAGCAACCTCGATGCCAGAAAGGGGAAAAATAAAAAAAAGTTGTGTTGTTTTTTTTGAAGGGAAATTGTGATAGTGGGTCCAAGAAGAGAACTCTGCTCCCAGCTCAGAGTTTGCTCTTTCTTGTGGAGAACAGTAAAAGAAGTCTTTATGTTCTAATAGCATCTCTTAAATACTGGTGTATTTCCATCATCTTTTTTGATTTATGAAGTATAAATAGGCAACTTTCTCATGCATGGGCTGTGTTTATATAACACAGTCTTACCATACGATGTTGGAACATTTTGGTAGTATTTGCCAAATGCAAGTTTGTGGCTCAAGTTTCTGGATAATTAAAAAATTTCCAAGATGGGCTTATTAGTTACACTTTCCATAAGACACTTTTTCCTATTGATTAAATTAATTCTGATTTAGTTTTGTCAAAGTTATTTTTACAGACAGTATTTGTTTTGTTGCTTGTTTTTCACATCTGTTCAATTAAACCTATTATCCTTGTGCATATAAACAATCACCCTGTTATGCCTTACTCTTCACTAAAGCAGATGATCTGTAAATATTAATTCTCCAAATTTAGAAATGTGCTCTGAGCAACACACCTATAAAATTATATAATATAAAGAAACTACAGCACTTACTTTATTATTAATGCACCAGATGATATCTTTGTCTCACTGGTGATAATAACCCAACTTTCAGATTCCCATAAACCCAAGATTGTGCTCACAGTTGTTTAAGTGTTAACAACTATATTTTAATTCTAAAAGGAGTTTCATCTTCATAACAACTTTATTGAACTGAGAAAAGAAATTTATACCTATTCTCTAAATCAAAATAGAAAACAGAATCTCTCACTGGATGTTTCCATGCTTTCTGTAGGTTATACCCAAAGTACATAAGGAAAGAAGGTTCATTTGCCACAAGTGTGAAACTGCACTAGAGTGTGTTAAACCTACTCAGTGTCAAAGAATTCCCGTTTCAGGGCTTTTTCTTTCTGGTGAAAGTCATTTGGTTTGGGGCCATCAATTAACCCATCAAGAATCCAGCCGAGCCATAGTCTGGTTACAGTCTAACCACACTGCAGTAGAACTGCACAGTAATCACAGTTGTCATTGCCACACAAAAGGTTGCTGTGAGCTGTCAATCTTCTATCACCGCCAGGAAACTCAACTTCCATGCTGTTTACAAGCCTCTCTTAGGAACACTTGGGCCTAAATCCTAAACAAACTTCCTCAATAATTGCCAGCAGAATAGCACAGCATGGAGACCTTGTCACTAGAGGTCCATTATTCTTTAAATTGCCCTCTCACAGAGCCAGCCCTAGTGTCTTCAACACTGCTTTTGTTTGTTCCCATGCCAGAGGGTCTTGGTAGTATCACAATGAGCTGCGAAAGCAGCCTTTCCAAAAACTAGTATTTGAGTGCATCCAAAGAACAGCAGTCAAGATCAATATCAAATCCCCTTATTCCCTGGCCTATGTATTTGATTTGAAAACCATTGAATACATTTGTTCTCATAAAAACCACAGAAAGGGCTGCACTTTGGGACTTTCTGCTGTTGCTGTGGATCAAGCAAAGAATCCAGAGATGGGTAAGGCTGAACTGGGGCGCTGATGCTCTGCTGGACCAAACCTGAGCTGATGCAAGTGGCTCCTGAGCCAAACCCTGTGCAAATCCTTGTACCTCTGCCCTTCAGTGACAGCTCAAGTGGCCCAGCAGAAAGGTGCAATGAGGTGTCTTCCCAGCCACTGTGTTCTGTACAGTGAAGGTTTCACAGCTCTCGGTCTCTCTGACGTATTTTTGCTGCAGGCCAGGGAAGGGATTTGCATACAATGAGAATATTTTTTCTAGGTTAAACCAAAATACAGTCTTATTTCAAGGAAGGTTTGGAGGACAGCCATATACATTTTGAAATCCCTGGACTAGAATTAAGCCATTAAAGCAGATTTTGCCAGATGCGGAGCTTTTTACAACAAAAGGAGGGAATGGATCTCTTGCTCATTTTGGGCCCTAAGAGTAATAGTTCATTACTCTCTTTCCAAAACAAAAGTGGAACAAATTGATTGCTTAAAGTTGCTTATTCAGAAATGTTCCAATAACATCCCACCTTATGCTTTGGCTTCTGTAATAGCTTTTCCCTGAGCTCCTGACAGCAGGGTTCTGCCTTTTGCTAAGTTAAAAAACAGTTTTCCAGGGTACTGATTCTGAAGGCAATAAGGAAGCTGAAAGGGGACCTGGATACGAGACGCAGCATGCTTGAGACCTCAGCCAGACTGCTGGGTATTTGTCAGTCTTAGATTTCATGTTGAAGACTACAGAAGCAGCACTCAGAATGCCCACTGTGCCCATTGTAAAGGTTCTTCTACAATTCCCCGTGAGACAAATTCTCTTGGGCTTTTATTTACATGCCTGTGTGTTAATGTGTACCTGTGTGTGTCTATAAAAATATAAACATTTTAACCTTTAACAGCCTTCCTTTAAGAAATCATATAATCTTTAAAAATAATTTGTAATAAGAAGCATTGCTTTCCTTGCACTTTGGAACTGGCAATTTATTAACTGAATTGTTTTCAGCTGCCAGTGTCTTAATTGGTTTCTAATGAACCCAAATGCATTAAAAATGTAATTTCACATCAGCCTGAACTCCCAGTAAGTTGAAGGCTTTTATTGATCCCAGTGGGATATGCAGGTTTGTAGGACTCTGATATCTTTTATTTCTTGTTGTCGGAAAGATCTGTTTCTATAATTGTTTAGTGAACTGAAAAAAAATATGTGTTTCATTACAAGTTAAGAAGGAAAGTCACTAAAATGAAGGCAGGTTCTGTGGGTGGGCTGATGTCTGTATCAAGTTTGGATGTGAATAGATCTGGAAGAATGTCACTGAGTATCTTGTTGCCTGGCCTAAGCAATCATTGGTTTTGTTGGTATTTATTGAGCCTCTTGGTGCACTAGGAGCTTGTGATCCAATTCAATTATCTACTGAAGCACAGAAAAGTGGATTAGAAAATATGCTTTACCTACAATGTGATGTTTTCTTTTATAAAGATAAGCATACAGGGTAATTAGCTCTGATGCTAAGTAATTTTTCCTATGGGACCCCTTCTTTGCATAACAGGATTTAGTTTTGCTGTTTAGTATCAGAAAGCCCAAATTGTTCTGGCTTTCCCAGGGAATTGGTACCTGTAATGCTCCATGCTCTGGGCTGATGAAGCCAATGTGATGCTTCTAAAATCGCCCAATTATTCTGTATCTTTAAAGTGTTCTGGCAGCATTATATCCTCCACAGCCATATCTATACATGGGAAAGAAAAATGTGACCAATTCCCCTGCTGACCTTTATCTTATTGTGTTTATTTAAAACAGGAAAAGCGTGCCCATTGGCTCAGCTAATACCTTAAATAACTAAAAGACACCCTGCTATCCCCAATTCCTGACTGCTTCCTTGTTTGTTTCCCTCCTGGCTAGCAGCACCTTGCATGTATATTGATATATGTATGCAAATTTTCAACTCCAGACAGGGCTTACCCAAGAAAACAAAACAATCTGTAGCTCTTCCAAATCCCTGAGACTCCTCACCTGGCTCTGTTAGATACTTTTATTTACCTTACTGAGTTACTATCTTTTGATAAGACACTCTCTTGCTGCCTTTAATTTTAAGCTAGATAGAAAACATGTTTTATGTGTGGGTTTTGGTTTTTTTAATGTACGTATATATAATCACTTTTGGACCTTTCCAGCATAATATGCAGAACTGCAATGTAAACCCAGATTTATTAACTAAGTTGTGACTTTGAACAGTGCTCTCAGTGTAAGGAAACTGGAAAACAAAGGCAGCTAGTGGAGATGTTGAGGGAAAGCAATGGTGTTTTAGGTCTGTCCATTTGAAGTGGAGGCCTTCACTTATTAAGGCCTTTAGTGCCTTAATTTCTTACACCAACATACCTTCCACTTTCAAAGGTACTTTAAAGTACATATAAGGCCTTTAAGGATTTAAAAATGAAAAAGAAAAGATTTTCTTTTGCTAAAGCCCCTTAGAAACCCAGTGCTGTTTTGAGCATCTGGATCCTCCAGCCCTTTTGTGAAATCTGCAATTTGCAGTTTGCCTGAGGGATCTGGGTGAGGTGGAAAAATGAGCTGAGCCTGGAACAGCTGAACATCCTGCTATACGTCTGGAGTTTATTTCAAAATGCTTAAGTCAGATGCTCTTTTATCAATTCCTGGCACACCAGGGAGTAAAGATGGTCACCTACAGGAACTGAACTGATAAGAGTCGTAGGCCAATGGATCTGGGAGTAACTGGCACAGCTTCTCAAATCAGAAAAGCTGCGGCAGATCCTGAGTGCAGGGTCAGGGAGCAGCATTCCCTGTGCTCCATTAGCTGCCTTTGGTGCTCGTCCATTTGGCTCTTGTGGAGATCCAGCTGCTTTCCAGGGGCGAGCAGCTGACTGGAGAGACGGAATGGCAGATCCACTGCAGCATCGTGTGCAGATGGTTGTTATTTCAAATGGAAATGTTCGGGGTTTATTTGTCAAGTGTGTTCCTGAGCAGATAAAAGGAGAGCTCTCCATAATTGTTTGTAGTGAGGCTTGAGCACTGTTTACTGAAGAAGGGAAGGCTGAGGAGGGACTTGGTTATCGCACAAAACAGGGCGGAGGGATGACTGGAGTGTTTGTTTTTGCCTTGGCTGATGTTCGCGGGGCTCTTCTGTGACTCCCCAGGCTGCTGTTGTACATGTGCTTGTCTGCCCCAGCGTGTGGGGACAAATGTTGCCTCCAGGATGCTTTGCCTCCTCTTACAAGGATGGTACCTGCAGGGAGTGGCTGGGGAAGGGCAGATGCCAAGGAAAAGCAAAGATTTTCCTTTTTTCCTCCTGTAAAGAAGGTGAACCCAGCCCTTTGTCCCTCCCTGTCACTGCAGCCTGGCATCTCCTCTCTCACTGCCCTCTTACAGGACTTGTCAACCACTCCTTTAACAACCAGAGGCTGCAGAAGTGTTGGCCATCAGCAAAGCCTGAGCCTTCTGAGCTGCTGGTTCCCATGGCAGGGCCCAGGGTGTGTTTTAGCATGTCCCACAGAGTCGGGACCTCTCCTGAAAATGGTAGCAAACAATGTGTGTGGCTTGCCAGGCAAACATGTGGTGGAACTGTCATTATGAAACATGTAGTTTTGGGAAAGGAACTTGCCAGAGTGACTGGGAGTGAGTCAGTAGATCAGTCCAGATGTAAGGCCAGGGGGAAGAAGAATCCTTTCAGTCTTGGGTAAAATCTTCAGTGCAGTTCCTGTTAGAAATGCCAGAAACTTGCAAAGGCAACAGAGATACAGTCCCTGTGCTCTAAGGAAGGGCTGGGAAAAAAGTGATTGTGGAGTTAAACAATCATCTACCACCTTTATTACATGAGGGAAACATGGCAGAGGATTAAAGGAAGAACTTTATTTGCTGTTGAAGATGTCAGATTCCAAGTGGCAGACAACATCCAAAAATATGAAGTCACTTCCAAAAAACACAGCTGTTCTGTGGGAGCTATGATTTCCATATGCCTGGGCTGTCCGAGAACATCTTGGTGGCTGTCTCAGGACAGGAATGTCGTCATGAACACTGCTGAACTTTAGAGAGGACTGGATTGTTTTCCTGGTAGTGCCTAGTGACACTATTTTGTAATGCTAGCCTTTCGGAAAAAAGATTTTCCCCGAATTAGCACATTACGAGCTCATTTAATGAATGCTCTGACTCTCAGATGGGAGATTAAACTGACTAGGCTATTGCTCTAAAACTTTTGCAGGTTTGATTATCTTGAAAGTTATATTCTATCTTAGGCCTTTGGAAACTTGAAGAAATTACTGGATGAAACCCTGGGAATGGTGTTGTGCTCAGTTTAGAGGGGTGTCTTACCCTCTCAAGGGATCATTGCTGTAGCAGTAACAGTCTGCCTCTACTTCAGAGCTACTGAAATTCATTGGGGTTTGGCATTGGCTTTACCTTCCCCTCCCTGTGTGTTTTTGTAGCTGCACTGTGGAATCTCACTCTGAGGTAGAAGGCAGTGTCCTCTTCCACTTGCATGCTAAATTCTGTAATCATAACATTTATGTTTTCTATCATTCGAAACAGGCCTGGTATTCAGGTTTCACTGTAGGGAAAAAAAAAGATATTTTTTCCCCTGTAACTTTTGCAGTAGAGGAGCAGTAGGGTTTTATGTTTAGAAACTTGGGCTAAAACAAATTTCTTAACCACTGCTCTGAAAGATTGATTGACGGCTCACAGATCCAGCTGCCTGTGAGGTCTGAGCAAAAAGAGCCTAAGCACACTCTGTGTGTGGGAGAGGAGCCCCTGCTGCTGTGCAATCACTTATGTCAGCAGACACGGGATATTCCAGCCCTGGGCAAATAAATATACCCAAAATGAGTAACCTAGTGAGAGAAGGTTTTCGGGATGAAGGTGGTGAACCTGCTGGAATGGAACACACACTGCAGGGCTTGAGGGAGGACGACTGGTGTGGGCTCTCTGGTGTCAGTAACACGTTGGGTTGAGAGGTGTTTGAAGAGAAAAGAATGACTGCAGTGTTGTGGTGGGGATGGAGTCAGCCCAATTAAGTATGGTTTGCTAAACTGCTGACAAGTCTGAATAAACAAAGTTTGCATGGACGGGTCTGAAGCTTAGAAGGGGTCATTAGCTTAATTACGGTTCAGCAGAAGTAAAATCTGAGCTAGGGGTACTCGAAAGGTTGAAAGCTGGGTGCTCCCAGCCCGGGGGGACTCCCTGGGTGTTCCTAAGCAGCTTTCCCTGCCTGCAGTGTCCATCAGGTCACAGCCCACACTGGGGTGTCCGGGCTCTGTGAAGCTCCCCTGGAGTTGTGAGGGCAGGTAGGGAACGATGGGCACCTGGCAGCACAGAGGAGCACCTGGAGGCTCCTGGGGGAGGAGGTGTCACCCGGCACAGCCCTGCCCAGAGGAGCCTGCTGGCAGCTGCCAGAGGGGGGAACAGTGCCTGATCTCCCCACAGAAGGACATTTAGAGGGTGCAGTGCTGACGTGGCAGCACGGGATGGGTTGTGTGGTGAGAGTTAGGGAGGTGCTGTGTCTTGGGGAATTGTATAAAACCAGCTTATTCCTTTGAATAAACAATTCAGATGGGTTCAGATCCAGGAACCAGAGCCAGATTCAGATTAAGCCTGAATTTCAGTCACCGACAGGCAGGCAGGTGACAAAGATAACACTGCTCAGTAAACTTACAGTCACATCACCCAGCCACTCATGAGTGATCTTGATAAAGTCACTTCTGAGGCAGTGCTTCAGAGAGAGCTGTTTGGAGGCACTGTGGGATGCTGTTTGATTTGCACCTACGTACCAAATATAAATGGTTTAAAGTGCTTCAGAGCCATTAACAGTAGTTTTAAGCATTCCATTAGTGGACTAGGTCAGTTTTCTGATTGTGTTTTATTTGTCTCCATCCTCCCTTGTTCAGATCCAGTGTTTGTTAGCAAGGCCTCCAAGCTGCAGGGTTTATATCAATATTCATATTTTTCCCTTCATGCAAACAATGGAGAACTTGAGCAAAAGCCCATCCAGGATCCTGGGAATTTCCTACAGGGTTCAAAGGACTTTGGAGCTAGCTTATAAGTGATCAAACTGTTTCAATTAGAAAAGCTATTTTATGAATGTAATCTGTGCAGGGCTGGGAACAACTTGCTGCACACAAATCCCTGAGCTGCTTCTGTTTTCTTGACTCCTCAAGTTGCTAGAGAACTTTCCAGCATGGGATTAGCTGCTCAGAGAACAGCTTGTATCTAAATATTTTTATTTTTTAATTGTGGATTTGCCCCATCAGATCTAGAAACCATAATGATTCAGAAAGGTGTGGACAGGGATGCGCTGGCTGCTTGTGCTCTGCAGCCCCGGAGTGCTGCGTGTTCAGTAGCAAGCCTTGGCTCACAAACTTCCCCAGCAGGAAGCTTATAATCAAAGAGTTATTGAGCAAGAAACAGAAAGATTTAAGCTAAAGGCACTCCCAACTGAACAGCTGTCTTTGTGTTTAATTTATGCTATAAAGAAGGGATGGGGCTAGTGGGGAGGAAGTTTTCCCTCTTCCATGCCGAGGCCATCCCTGACCTTCAGCTGCTTAATCACAGCCTTTTACTGCTCCCTTCTAACACTTCCCCATCTGCAGCATCTCTGTTCTGAAGAGTAGAGAAGTGCTTTAAAATTGTGATTAATTGTGAATTTAATTGCCATCCCCTCCTCAAAGGAAGCTAAGCACAGCCAAAGCAGAGAGAAAAAACAGCTGGCCCTGGGAAGGCTGGGTATTGGAGCTCAGTGCTGGGAGTTGGATCTGGAGCCCAGAACACAGAACTCCTCCTCACTTTCTTTCCTGATGAGAGTATATTTCTTGGAGACAGAATGTGTGTGTCAGGATGGAAGGGAAGGGTGGAAATCTGGTCCTGGAATTGTACTTGCCAGCTCTTACCATGAATTAATTGCATTTGGCTTGCTCAGCAAGTATTAATTGCACTGAGAGAATACAAACAGAATTTTGCAAGACTGAACTATCCCAGCTCCAGCTGTGATACTTCCTACCCAGCACTCCAGCAAAAATCTGTGTTCTTCCCTCTTTCTTTTTTTTTTTTTTTTTGAAAGCGCTAATGATTTTGCACTTGATAGATGCCTGGTGCCACTGTATCCATCCTGACTTCTCTCTGTCTGCAGCGTGCCTGATGCTGGCTGGTTAACTCCTTCCCCCCAGATGTGGCTGCATGTCACGCCAGATCTGCAGTGGCACAAAGTTCATGAGAAGAAGCGTGGAGCTCTTTAACATGGAAGCCCTCTGTCAGTGTTATGTGGATCATTAACGTGGCATCTCATACCAAGTGCTTCTGCATTTCTCATATTCACAGCATGGCCATGAACTCCTGCCCTGCAGAAAGGTCAGCATTTCCCCAGGAAAAGTACCCCCACTGCTTGGCTGGGCAAAGGCTCAAAATCTCCAGGCAGTGTGGGAGCTACTGCCCACACCAGCTGCCTGCCCTCCCCAGGGTGGGAAGGCCACCCTGGCTCTTCTGCCCCTTGCAGATGATGACATTTTGAAGAAGAAAATTATTTCTGTCAAAGCTACTGTTCCTGGTTGATAACTGTGTCTTCTCCCCTCTGTACCCTGTAATACAAGCAGCTTCAAACGGAAAAACTAAAAATCCCACCAAAAGTCCAACAGAGGATTTTCAGAAGGGTTTTCATGTTAGAAAAAGAGGAGGGAACTATTCAGGATTCAGGCTGGCAGAAATCCTTAATTTATCAAAAGCATAAGAGGAGCTGTTGCTCCCTTTGAGAGTCCTCTGTACCTGGCAATTGCTGCAGGCTCAAAGCTTCCCCTGCCACTGCACTTGCACCACTGCCCCACAGCAGCACACCTAGGGCAGGGTTTGGTCCCAGCAGCTCTCAGCTGCCAGCAGATTTCCTCAGTCCTCCTCATATCTGTGTGGCTTTCAGAAAACTTCATGGGCATCTTCTCCCAAGGAACAAGCACTACTTTGCTTCTCTTGGCCCTTCTTCCTGGAGGAATGGTGTTAAAAGTGTACCTTTTCTGTTCAGAAAGATTTTTCCTTCTTCCTTCCTCTCTCAGCCTCCCATATGATGCCCTGAATGCAGCAGTGCATGCTTGGCGTGTAGTGCCTGGTCTTCAAACCCTCAATGCACTGGGCAGTCAAATCCCTATGGGATGCAGCATTCACTGCGTTTTGCACCTGGAAGATGTGGAAGACAATTGAAAGTCAATTGAAAGTCAAACCCAGTAAGGGGAAAGTGTCTGTGCTCCCTGCTGTGCCACCCAGATACGATAAGAGATGACTTCTTGGCAGCTCCTGTGTCCCTGGGGATACCTTCCACAGCTTCCTCAGGAACAAAACAAAGATCCGGGGACCAAAACCAGCACGGAGGTCAGAGCTGTGTCTGGCTACAGCAAACATGGGCCATGGGGTCTCCAGGAACTCAGACTTTCCTGCTGGGCAGGCTCCTGTGCGAAGGGAGTGGCAAAGGCCGTGTTCTGTGTGACTCCTGACGCTGGTACCTGCAGGAAGCCTGTGCTGCTGCCACCCTTCAGCAAAGTGGCTTTAACCTGTCATCTGGATGACTTTTACTGTCTAGATTGGGGGGTAGGTGCTATATATTGTTGTCTCTTGAGGGCCTACATTCTTCTGGGGCAGGTATGTCCCCTTTTAATGTCTGTGCTCACATCCAGAGCCTCGAGCTTTCTCGCTTGCCTCCCCCAGCCCCTCCAGAGTCCAGCCTGCTTCTATATAATAAATCTGTTTTCTTTTGCCTTCAAAGGAAAAGGGCTGAGGGCTTCCTAAACCAAATTGGGTAAATTGTTTATTGTGTGAATTTCAATAAGGGTTTTGAAAAGGAAGTGGTCTGTAAGCCCTGATAAACTTTGGGCAGTAGATAGCAGTGGGGAAGGGTTGTGGTTCCATCTGGATGTACACACAGCCCTGGCCCTCTCCTGGGCCCGTGAGAACAATGAATTACATATATCATGTGCTACAGGGCTGGCTCCTGGGCTGCTGACATCAAATCCCACAGCCACTGGTAGGAGCGGCTGTTGGGGATGGGTTCTGGGCTGGCAGAACCTGTGTCTGACCTGGGACAGCAAGGATGGAACTTCTGTTGGTCAGGGGATACACTCAGTGATGCTGTGGCTGGCCCTCCACCAGACTCCTTAGCTGTGTGGAAAAAGGTGAGCACTGAATGGGGAATAAATACAGCCAAATGCTGCCCTCCCAGTCCAAGCTGGGTGTGTGTTTCTTGCCCTGTTGCCTCTGTAGGCTCCCTCCTCACACAGCCACAGGAGACTGGGGTTCTTGGCTGACAAATCCTGAACACAACTTTTTTTTTTTTTTTTTTCTGCCTGGCCAAGAACTATTTACATAATTACGTGCTTGAAGAACTGGGTTTCTAATAAAGATATAATTTTAGATATAAACATGCATTATCTTCAGAGCATTAAAAACTCCCACAAAGTAAATTTCTAACTCTAATAGCTTGAGTTGCTGTGTGTTTACAGAATTAAAAATTAGTGGAGGCAAGATGGCACAAGTGAAGTTACAGCAAGAAAATTTCAACATTAAAAGTACATATGAAATAATGTTTTCAACAAAGGATTGCCCTTTTTTTGTCTTGTTAAGAAGGATCATGGTACTTAGCCTAGTGGTTATATTCTAGGACTTGTAGATGTTTATTTCAGCAATTGGTTTTCTACCAAAAATATTTGTTTCTCATTAAAATGTAGGTAATCCCTTGCTTTAACTAGTTCCTTAAAAGGAAAAAAAAAAAGAAAAACCAACACTGAAACAAAAAAAACAAAACTAGAACTGGTGTGGCCGGAGTCTCATTTGGAAGATACATGAGAACCTCATAGGATATTGACTTATATTGGCTCTGAAGTCCTTTATGCAATAGTTTCACTCTTGTAATGAAAATTATACATCAGCTGTGTTCCAGGGGTTTTTTCCAAGTGTTTCTGGGGAAATCCCTGGATATTGGTCAAGTTCTCTTGACAGATGAAGAGAAAATATTTGGTGTGCTAAGATCTTGCTGGGATAGCTTAAACCATGAAGTGCCTGTTCCTGTTAAGCCATAATTAAGTACTGCCCTTCACCGTGTGCAGCCCCACTAATTCTGGTGATACAGAATGGGCAGAAATTACTTCTGTGAGTAAAGCTGTAGTTGGGCACAAGAACTGCTTTTAGAGGAGGCTGGAGGTGTGTCTGATGCAGCTGCAGAGGATCACAGTGCTGATCACAATGAGCTAATAGGAAGCTCTGTAGTTTCTCTTGGTCCACATGAGAAGTGTTTTTTAGGAGTGTCCTCTCCAGAGCTGAGGAGCCACGGAGGCAGAACGCTTAACTTGCATTTTGGAGATAGAGCTACAGCTCTCCTGGGGTAGGGGTGGGAGCACTGCAATCAAGACTCCTGCCCTCAGCATGATAGGAGAGGTGGAGGGGAAATGATTTTCCAAGTCACTCCTAGGAGCTCTGTATTTCCATGTGAGAAAGGCAGGCTTGGCAGGTCACGCTGCCAGAGCATGGGCTGGAACAGAAACCCCTCCTTAGCCTCTTCTGCAGCCAGGAGGCACCGGGTGGCTGCAGGAGCTGCTTCGGGGTATGACTTTTTCTGCTTCACAAACCCAGTGTTCTGAGGCTGTGTTTGTGTATCAGGACACTTCAGTGGAGCCCCACAAAAGCAGTTACAGTCCAGAGATGGGGCAGCACAAGGGCCCAGCCACCACAGTGAGCAATACCCCAATAAATGTGAGCATGAACATCCTCTTGTTCAAGGAGCTCACGGGAGAGGCTGGGGAGGAGGTTTTACTGTCACAAATGTACTCATGAAAAAACAGGACTGAGAGACTGAACAACGTACTGCGGGGCAAAGGAAATTATGGCAAAGTGGTGATTTCCATGTCACCTGAGCCCCAGCCCAGCACCGTGGCCATGAGGCAGCAGCAGAAGAGAGCAAAGCTCTGCCACCTCCCTTCCACTCCCTGAACGCTGCCAGGACACGTCCGAAACCCCGAGGGGTGACCGCAAGCCCCGGACAGTGTTTGTTGTGGGGTTGCTACTGGAGTCTGTGGTCCAAGGGAGTTTCTCAGGCATGTTGGTGAGTCATCTGATACAGGAGGAGCCTGAGACAGGAGCTCCACGTTGCCCCCTCGCCCAGCAGCCAATCCTGGCCAGTGGCTGCTATTTAAATCTACAGCAGAAGTGTCAGTGTATCTGTGACATTTTTTTCAAGATGGCTGAGGAGACCAGGAGCTGACAAATGATTCTTCCTCTTCTCTTAGCTAATTTTGGATTAGCTGCGCTTACAAACAGGTGCGGACACATCCACAGGTCCCAAAATTCCTCAGTGTGTCTCTTGAGTGTTTCCAACACCCAAACATGAGGAGGGCAGAGCACTGAGCTCAGATGCGTTGGTGTTCCATCCTTTACAGGTGTGTCACATATCACTGGGTGTAGTTTTAAATGCCATCGTGGCTGATCTTTAGAAGGAAGCAAAGCACCTTCTGCCCTTTGTTGTCGGTGTGAACTGTGGATTTTGCTCAGTTTTGGCCTGGTGCTTTATGTCAAGGTGCCAAATGTACCCTGGGTTGGACCCAGCAGGGAATTGTGCTGGCCACAGCAACACAGCTCCCAGCAGGGCCCGTGGGGGCAGAGGAAATGACCCTTGATACAGCCTGTGTCGAGCTAGGGGGAAGCTTGGTGTGGTGAAATGGATTTTACCATGATGAGGCGTGTCCAGGAGCAGGGAATCTTCTGGAATAGACTCACAAGAGCCTGTTGGTCCCTGTTTGCTGCCAGGAGAGAGGAGGCTAGCAGCCACTGAGAGGTTGGATGCCCCATCAGATGAGGACTGTGAGGCTTTGCCCCAGGATGGAGCAGGAGCAGAACAGTGCTTAAGGACATTCAGCTGCTCCCTCAGCCCTCTGCTGAGGTGTGTGTGTGGAAGATGCCATATCTGCAGCACTTTCTGAGAGCCAGTTTATCTCTGAGGCATTTCCAAAGAAAATACTCGATTTCCCCAGCTTTGTGCTGGCACAACTTCTGTGGAAAGGGAAAACTAAAAACAAACAGCTCCTTTTCAGAGGGCTTGGTGCAGACCACAGCACTGTCCCATGCAGCTCATATGGCTGTCACTGCTGATGGGGACCAGGCAGCATTTACTGAATGGTTGCAATTTAACTTGGTTTTTTCCCCCCACTAACTCTCTGCTAGTGCTTTCAGTCCCTACCTGCTTGAGGGAAGAGGCAGTCGGGCTGCTTGGATATTCCTGAACCTCATCTCAAATCACTGAGAAGAGAAATCATTTCTGCAGGGGCAACAAGTCTGACAATTTTTCATCTTTTATCATGATTCCCATGGACCCTCTTTTTTTTGCTATTTTTCAAGATTTTAAGTCCCTATGGATCCACAGCACCTGCATCCTCTGCAGGTTTGTGAGCTCTTTCTCATCAGGATAGGAGCCCTGAATGGCATCTCTCCCTCAGCATCCTCCCTGGGCTCCTGGTGCTCTTCTGTCCCCCAGCACATAGCATGAATTCAGTCCCTGAGTGAATGGCACCAATGTAAATGGCAGGGAAAAAGGTTCATCAGTGTTTTTCTAAAGAACTGTAATCTGCAAAATGAGACGCTGTGAGGATGCTAATAGAGGGTTTATACTCGACAGCGTGTGGTGCTGGAGAATGGCTTTTAGTCTGACTTCCAGCAGTTTTAGCTCAGCTGTACAGATGTGTTTGGTGTAAGGCAAAAAGTACAAAATACTTTGCAATCAGCTCTAGCCTCAAAACAGATTTAATGTTAAAGGTGAGGATGTCGATAGGAATTCAGAATTTTGGGGAGAATACAATGCCTTTGACTGGCTTGTTTTTCATTCTCCTTTACCGGGTATTGATACAAGGATTCTGAAGAAAAGCAGTGCCTTAAATCAACATGCTGTCAAGTAACAACACTATGAGAACAGAGCTCCTCAGAGCTGCTGCAGGCCTGAGCTGCCCTGGGAACTGTACAAGCCTAAGAAGTCAAAAGTATTGACCTGAATAAGAATGAGACCATTTTTGGCAGCTGAAATTTAATGTGGAGCCTGGATAAAAGACCTTCCAGTTCACTGGGCATAAATGTGAATAACTTGCTGTTTCTTGGCTGAAACCACAGTGTTAAGAGCAGACAGCAGCATTACACAGCACACTTCTCAGTGCTGATTTCAATTTTGATACAGTCCCAGTGGGACTACAGAAAACTGCCCCATTATGTTTCAGAACAATGGGATCACTGCAAAAGAAAGACACCAAGAGTGAACGTGCCAAGCTGATTCCTTTCCAACCTCAGCTTGAGCAAAAACATGCAGAAGCAAACATCCACAGATCTTGAGGTGGGCAGAACCAATATTCAGATCTGTGTAGTGTGACTTTTTTTTGGCCTTTCTCTACGTTTCTAACCTAATTTTTGCAAGGATGACACATCACTTTGTCTTTGCCACAACACATCTGCCTGAGCCCTGAGCTGCTGTGTGAGCACTGAGTATTGGCAGCACCTTGGGGAGGTGTTGTGGGCTGGGATAATGATCCATCAGGTCCTGTCTGCAGTCTTGGTCACTGTCGTAAAGGTATAAATCAGCTTTTAATGATGTTTGGATGAAGATATGCATTTATACGCCAATCTCTGTGGACTCTTTCTGTGCCAGTGTTTACTGCCCTGACTTCCAATAGCTGAGGTGTCACTAAATGGTGTCCTTGTGATTAAAAGTCAGAGTCCTGTTCCTGTATCCATTTCCAGAGAAGTTAACAGTGAATAGACAGGACATTATAGGAAGATGTTAAAGAACTCTTTGTAATCTGTGAGCTGATCCAGTTGTTGCCACGCTGTCACCTTGGGCGCAGCCACCAGGTGCCCGCCCCTGGGACGGGTACTTACAGTCTCTGACAGCCAGAGAGAAACCAATGGGAAAGATGTAAAAGCTTTCTGAGTACAAGCTATCCTCACTGGACTATATCAGGAAGGTAATAAATGCTTTGGAGGGGTAAAGCACCAGGGAGGAAGAACTATTTAAACAGGGCAACACTGGCACAAGAACAAATGAGCGTAGGCTGGCCATAAATATTCTTGGTGGAATATTCTTGGAAGAAGGTCTGTTTAGCCATCAGAGGGTATTTCTTTCATTCAAGGAGTGTGGGAAAGAAACTGTTGGTTGGGTTTTTTGCCTCCCTAAGATGAAGTTTACTAGGTGTATATGAACAATTACATGTCTGCAGTGCTGAGGATCCCTTCCTGAGCTGTGCTCCTATTTCAAAGGATAAAGGCAGATTTTTGTCAGTTAATTTTTGTAAAGAACCCCCTGTGCAGTTCCTTGAAAACCCAAGTGGTAGTAATTCCAGCTTTGGACAAAAGTCTTTAGATTTCCAATGACTTTTTGAGTCTATTCAGAAGGACTGAGAGCAGCAGCCAGAGAGTGATGTACAGCACATCTGGCAGAGCTCACTGGCATCATTCTGCACTTTGCTTTTCCAGTGCTAAAACCAGCAAGTCATTGGAAACTGGAATTTGCAAAGAAAACCATGTCAATAGGTAACGAATTGTGGGGAGAAGGTAGTAAATCTATCATGTCTCATCTTTATAAACCAAATTATTAAACCCTCATCAGAGGGCAGCATGGCTGGCTAATACTCAGAGATGGTATGGCTCTTGCTTTTCTGAAATGTGAAATTCCATCCTGCAGCAGGACACAACTCACAGGCATGTCCGTGTACTCCTGTTGTACTGGAACGACTCCAAGGAGGCACACAAGAAACAGCTGTCTCTGCTTGCTGTTCTCTTCTCCTCTGCTCCTCCAGCAGGAGCTTCTGCCCCCAGCATCATCCAGGAGCTCCTTGCCTCACAGGAGCAGCACCAAACTCAGCAGGCACATCTCAGAAGTTCATGACTCTGTCTCTAGGTCACCTTGTGCTTCACATCCTCCTAGTTCAGGCGCAGGGACACGTCCACATCTCCCTGTGGACCAGCCACTTTCTTTCCTGGCTCTTTGCAACCCACAATCAACTTCCAGGCTTTTGGCAGAGTAGTTGCTAAGGGTTCCCTCTGTGCCTTGCCCTGTCTGCCCAGATAACAGTCCAAGCATGTCTTGCACTTGTTTTTTCCTCAAAAGATGCCTTTGGACTTAGGCTAGAACAGGCCAGGACTTTGACAAAACTAGCCTTTCATGAGGAGGGGGAAAGTTTTCCACTTGCTGAAGCTGAACTTCTGTGCAGGAAAATGCTGTTTCCAACTAAACTTTCACTGTAGCTCTTTGATCCAGAGTGGAATTTCTGGACAAAATTAAAGTTCACGTGAGGCCAGTTCTTTTGTTTTCTTTCCTCAAGATGTTTGGCTTCTTTCAACCCTTTGTTGCATCGTAGAGGCAGAACTGTGCCTGTGGATCTCTCCTTCAATCTGCTCTCAGCTGCTTTTTCCCTTTCTTTGGCTGGCAGTTCTCATTCCTCTCACTGGGATGAGCTTCCCGTTGTCTTAAATTTTCTTCATACTCTAAATCTTCTAATCTCAGCTTTAGGAAGTACCTGCTTTAAGACAGGGTGAACAAATGGTGTGGAACAGAGGATGTGGAAACTAAAAGGTCTTGAGGTAAAATCATTGATTGCAGACTTCCACTCCAAATACCTCTCTGCTCCATCCTAAACAACTGAGGTTTAGCAGGTTTTCTTCCTCTTTATCTCAGTAACATATTTGAAATTCCTATTAAAGTTTATAATTTCTCTGAATGTACTCTAGCAGCATAACTATATCAATGCCACACAACTATCCAAACTAATAATATCAGAAGTACACACAGAATTGTGAACAGGCAGGTTTAAATTAATTTAAGCAGTCTCTGCTCCAGAGAACTGAATGTACAAGCCATTACAAGCATTTAGGAAGGCTGATACAGTGGAAGATATTTTGGTGTGCCTTTACAATCAGATTTCTTCCCACAATGTAACCAATTTTACTTCAACTCCTGCCTCTTTGTATAATTTCTTGTAATGATAAATGACCCAGCCTTGGAGATGTTTACAGTTCTCAGTTCACTGAGGGTGGAACAGATGGCAGTGCTCACATCTTCCACATGTTCTGAAAATGCTGTTACTGGCCATGGGGAAACATTGTCAGGAGCTGATCTGTGTTAATAAATATTTGTAGGAGCCCCTGAGATGGATTTTAACAAATTTTTGTAGCCAGGTTCCCTCTCCCTGTCTCCTTTTATTTTCTTGTTTCTTTTATTTTTTTTTTTCCAAATGTGCTGAAAGAATAAAATAAAAGCACTATATAAGCTATAAGCACACAAGGAAATGAGCCAGAAGGTGATAGGGTAAGTCTGAGTTATTAAAATCAGGTCATACCCTGAAGGAGATCACAGCAAGATGAGCCAACATAAATATACACTATATTTCTGTCATATGTCTTTGTTACCCTGGGTGGCCTGCAGTCAACTAACAGGGCAAGGGGAGAGAAGTAGAGTACATGAGTGTTACAGGATCCTCATCCAGCTGGTTGGAATCCAGTTCTTCTTAACCAACTAATTTATATTCCTTCTCTGAACCAGAGGTTGATGTTAATCTGCTGTAAATCTGGAGGAACAACTATAATACTCTGTTTTCCTGAATTCAAGTCCCCCAGCTACCAGCCCTTTCTCCTCCTCTCTTGTTGAATGGTCCTAATCCCCTAAACAACAAATGGAAGTTTTCAGTGAAACAAGACTGCCTGGTGATAAGAAAAGCCATGCTAAATTAAATGCAAATCTTGCACAGCCAGTATATTGTATGGATTTTCAGACCCTGATCCCTGGATAACCTGGCTTATAAGGGTTTTGGAGGAAGACACAATGCTGGAAGACATTAATATATTGGCCACGAGTACAGAGAGTGTTATCTCTTAAGATGTAGAGCCAAATTCTGGTTTTCATTAAACTGGTGAAACTATGGAAAACACTGCTTGCAGTGCCATCTCTCAAGGTTTGCTCTTGATGTAATAAGAAACAGAATTGGTTCAAACATTAAACTATCAGCCCACACAGAGTTAAGCTCTATTGTCAGTCTGAGTTCAGGAAGGTATAAGCCTGACTTTTGCTTGGGGCAAAAATAAGGGCTGAGCATGAGCTCCTCTGTGTCAAACACCCCAAAGACATTGCTGCTGATGTGACTGCTTTTAGCATCCTGAGGGAAGCATGGCCCCAGCAAGGTTGCTCCAGCACAGGAATAAACCAGGGATGCATCATCCTCTGCAAGGTTGTGTTCCAGCAGCAGCTCAGGGCCAGGCTCTGTGGAATGGCACCACTCACCAGGGGATGGCTGCCAGACCTTCTCCAGGAGGGACATTGCTTGTCCCAGGGCAGCTCAAATTCAGGAGGGACTTTGCAGTTCAGGGGATTTAGGAGTTTGATGCCTGAGAGCAGCCTGAGGTGAGCGTGTCCTGCAAGGGGGTTTGGATACTGACACAAACCAGGGCTAAAAGGGAGCAAAGTCTGGCTTCCCAGAGGGGGGATACTGCCCTGCAAATGAGGAGTATTTTGTCTCAGCTTGTAAGTGCTGTGTGGGATGGGGCTGGCAGCTGCAGCATGCAGGGACCTTGAAAGTACAGGAAATTACAGCTGCAATAAGAGGTGAAGGCTTCTTTTATCTTCCATTGCAAATGCCCACATGTTGGCACCACAGTCTCCTGTTTGAATCCTGGCAGATCTGGGAAAAGCTGTTTTAATGAGCCCAGTGAAGGCACTATAGGAGTTTGGGGGCCACAACAAGCCTCATGCACAAGCTGCAGCTCTGTTCTCCCAGGGAATTTGCCCTGTTGCTGCCAGCACTGATGGCTGGCTCTGGGTAGGAGCAGGACAGTGGGCAAGGGGAGGCTCTGCACTCATCTTGCGGCTGTAAAAATAAACAAACACATAGGGTTGGGGGAGAAGCCTCCAAAAACATCCCTCCCTTGTTTTGCTTTGCCTATCACAAATCTAAACACAATATTTTCTCATTCTTGGACCTGTATGAATTTCTGACAGTACAATTGGGGCCCGGAGCACATTGTCTGGAGGAGCTTACCAAGGAAATCGAGAGTTTGGTCAGCAGTTGTAAATATCCTCCCCTAATCGAGTTTGTTTGTTCTGCAGCGCCCGCCGGCGTCACGCACTGTGGGACACCCTGGCACCAGGTTACTGGTGGGAAAGATCCGCTGCTCAGATAAGGATGGGAATAAACTCCACCCACAGAAATGCCACAGAAAAATCCCTGATTTATCCATTAATTGCTTTAAGGGGTGGTGAGTGTGAGTACAACAATGGGGTATTGACAATAATGTGCCTTGTTGGCAGGAAAAGGGCTTTCCCCTTGCTCTGAGGCTTTAATGTGCTTGTTCTTGGAATTATGAAATGTTTGCAAATCCTGCACTGTCTCAGGGATGCAGAATGAAAGACAAGTACACAGCAAAGAAAGCAAATGTTGGAATGGTTGTTTCCTGCTTGGAATGAAACAAAAAGCTCTTCTTGCCATGAAATGTGCCCAGGACCACAGGGTGGGAGTCTGTTTGTCATGGAGTCGGTCAGCAGGGATTATCTGGGGGGTTTTAAAGTTCTTTTTGTGACCCGCTTCTTATTTGTGATTCACAGTGCAGATGGCACCCTGGGTACTTAGCACATGGAAAGAAATCAGTTTGTGGGAGAAGAATCGTTTTCAAAACCCAGACATTTTCTAAAAGATTGCACATAAAGAGTAGCAGAAACTGAGTTTCAGACAGCAAGAGCTGTGGGGAGAGTGGGTCTGGCTGCTCCCCCTTGGGGTGCCAAGGGAATGGAGAAACAGTTAGGAACACCTGAGACACAGTGACTGCTGGGGCTCAAACGAGAACAAGTGCGAAAAAAAATTGCCTGAGCCTGTTTTAAGTCTTTTGAGAGATTTTCCTCAGTCACAGGGCTTTCACTTCATTCTGTGCTCACACACTGACATGATGCTGGACACTGTCTGCTGCAGAGGCTGGGAAATTGAGGTATGGTTCAAGATGACAAAGATCCCAAAGGATCAAAATCCTCAGCAATGGCCAGGTCTTATGATATAAGTGACTGTGAGCCAGTTAGTGCTGTGTTGCTGAAATTCAGGCTGAGTGCCCCTCCCTGAGCATTCCCAGCAGCACCTCCTGCTTGTGCTGGCAGCATGGGATTGCTTTGCCTGTGGGAGAAAGGGAGCTTTTTTCTGTGCTCTTTGTCTTCAGGTGCTTGTGAAAGATGTGGGTGCTGCATGGCAGGGCATGCCAGGGGACACTGGCAGCCAGCAAGGAGCCACCTGGCCCCACACACGGCCAACCCATGGTAGCAAACACCTCTGTGAAGGGTTTTCTTCCCAAAATCCTGTATAAACAGTGTCCACTCTGATGAATACATAAACAGATTCAAACCCAGCTTCGGTGGAGTTACTAGGGAGGAACTAGATATGATGCACCACAAGAAATATTCCTGGGGTTCTTGGAGCTAGTGCTGTGCCATCCCTTTGGGCCCATGAGGGTGCTCATGCTTCCAGGGGCAGGATCTTAGGGCTTTGCATTAAGGCTGAAATGGTTTTTAAAGAGACTTCCTCTATTCCACTGTTAGGCAGAAGAAAAAACTTTTCAGTGCCACAGAAGTTGCCCTTTGTATGCAGTGGGTATCAGGCTGCAGTTCAGTGCTAAGTCACACTGTTTCCACAACCAGGGCAAGAAAAAGTTGTGCTCAAGAGATGTTTACCTATTGGGAGCCTAATTTCAATATCTGTTTCCTTGCTAATGAGACAGAGGTTCAAGTCTGTTCCCTATTACATAGCATGAACCTAAAAAGCACACCAGGTGCTGCTCTCCATTAAATCAGGTTATGCTGTGACAGTGAAGTTGTTCCAAATTTGCCAAATTTACATAATTGAGAGCAGAATAGGGCCTGGCAGCTGAGCTGGCAGCAGTTGTCTCAGTGCAACTGAACCAAGGAGATTGTGAGCAACTGGCTGGGTGTTTTACAACCAGCCTGGACCACTAGAAATATTCTCCACCTGGTGCACAAGGTGACTGGAAGATGCTTCAGTCCTGAGGTTTATTTAAAGCCCTCATGAGAGACTTTGGTATGATGTTATGTACATGTGCTTGACCCCAAAACAGGGATGGGAACCTGTGGAAGTGGAGTTGCAGAAGGCCCTGTAGCCACCGCCATGGGTAGGACTGGCTGGTGGGTTTGCTGTGCCGCTGAGCCCGGGGAGCTCAGAGAGCAAACGTGGAGATACCTGAGCTCTCAAAACCTGGAGCATCCATAGGGTGGGCAGAGGTGCAGGACAGAGCCTGCCTGCTCTGCTCCCCGTAGCACTGGTGGGACTCTCACAAACAGCAGGAAATAGATGCTGAAGCAGATCTGATACTGTGGTGCTGTGCTGAGAGCAGATAGCTGAGGGCTGGGGGAGAAGAGGCTGGGCACGTTGTGTATCCACGGCTCCAAAGACAGGGCTCTATTGTTCTGTGCTGTGCAGAGGCTGTTCCCTGGAGGATATCCTGTCTGGACGACCCAGTGCCAGTGTGCTCTGTGGCTGTGGAGGGGCTGGATGGTCAGCCTGGAAAGAATTCAATAATGCCTTGTAAAAGCAGTGATTGATTGCAGGGGTGCAGTGAGCAAGCAAAGTCTGAGATTTTGCCCCTCTTGCTGGGTTTTTATCAGTTTGCCCATTATGCCTCTCCTTGGGACATCCCTACAGGCTGCCAGGCACTCACAGTGCCATGTATGTGTGCAAGGATGTTTCAGTGTCAGTGTTCATCCCCACTGTCTCCTGTGGGGAACACAGCCGCAGAGGGAAGCACCCAACTGCAGCAGCATGAGGAACCCCAGCTCACCATCTTCCTGTGTTCTGGTGCAATTTGGAAAATGCTCTGGGAAGAGCTGTTTATTCCAATGGAACTGACTTGTGAATACCCCAGCTCTGACTTACCTAGGCTGCCTTGCTGGATATGAAAAAGACCCAGAACATTTAATATATCACTTAAGCTCAATAACACACCCAGTTGTTTTGGACATGGAATTCACTGAAGACAGGATGGCTTTGCTTCTCTTGGCTGCTTCCAACAGTGGTTTCAATGGTGTGCTCTGCTGTGAGGCAATGTTGTCTTCAGAGAGAGCAGCTGGTGAGACTCTGGGCAGTTTGAGCTCCTTGCTGATCCTCTAACTCATCCCTTTGATTCTGGTGCTGCCATTTGCACCAGCAGAGCTGTGCCTGAGGGAATCTGGGTGTTCCCAGTTTGGAGGGGATGGTTGGGTTGGGATGGGATGGGACAGGAACAGGCCCTTGTGGGGTAGCAGCAACCAGTCTCTTCCCATCAGCTCTCTGTAAACACAGGCAAAAGTTTCTCATGCATCTTTTTCCAGTGAAAAGTACAGATTTGTGGACATCAGGATGTTTTCTGAGCCTGTGTTGTGTTTTGCTGAAGCTTTTGTTTAGATTTTTAGGTTTTCCTCTAAAAATAACTTCAATGTCCTCTTCTAACATTCTCAAAATTAAGGTGGTGCCCCATCTTAGAACAGAGGTGGAAATAGTTTCAGCATTTCCTCCAAATGAGAAATAAACTACAAAAAAAAGGAAAAATTGAAACCTCAATAATGTGGGAAAAAAAATTGGATTTTTGTGCTATGTTTTCAGTCAATCAAAAATAAAATTTCACTCTTGCCTCCTCTTTTCAACTGGAGGTGCTGAAACTGCCAGGATGGAGCTGCTGTGGCTGTTGGCCCCAGCAGTGCCTCCGGGATGAGGAGGAGAGGGATGAGTCCTTCCATTTGCAGTTTAAGCCTCATTTTATGAGTCAGGTCATCAGGACAGGGCACTGTCCATCACTCCATCCCAACTGGCAGCTGTAGAGCTGCAGCCTGCAGGGATTTAGCTTGGACCAAGGGCAGCAATTTATCTGCCTTTCCTCACCTTCCCAAGTCAGTCGTCATTATACCCGAGTGACCTGAGCCTGCTCTGTGAGCTGGACTCTGGTTCCTGAGCAACACCAGGGCAGTTGGAGAGGATTTCTTGTATTTACAGCTATAAATCACAGCCCAGAGCTGAGCTAACCCACCAGAACTTTCCTTGTGGCTCCTTCCCTCTCCCATCCAGAAAAACAGATGGTCATGGTCCTCCCCTGTGCCTGCAGAGCCGCATCACAAACTTCATGGGGGTGTGAGTGGGGAAGCCAGGCTTGTTCAGCTTCCAGATTTTACAAGAATCATCAAGAATTTAGCTTAAACTTTCCACAGAAGGGGAAGAAATCCATTATCTGCTGCAGTTTGGCAAAAGTGAGAGGGGAAGGGGCACATGGGCCAGAGCTGTGATCCTCCCCTGCGGCTGCAGCAGCAAGGATGTTGCTCCCACAGAAGTTTTAAAATAAGTGGCTTGTTTCAACACTTCATTTGGCTTCAAATTCCTTTGGAATTGGCTTCTCTGGCTTTTAATGAGCTGAGAAGACTTGAGGTCTTCTGCACCCAGACTTGATATTCACCAGAAACTCAGCTCTTATTTGTTATAAGCATCCATGAACAAACTAAAGACGTGAACAAGGCAAGATTTTAAGTTCCATGTTGGGGAGTTTGATGGTGCAGATCTGGAGGTCTCACGGGAGACAGTGCTGGGGATGGGCCACTGCTGTGGTCTGAGGAGCCAGGGGACGTGTGGGGCTCACCTCCTTCCACCTGGCATGGACAGGGTACCACAAGTCTCAGGTCTGTGATGAGGTTGCTGCAAGTGCTGACTCATTTGGCAGCTGGACACAGCCCATGAGTCATCGTGAGTCACATCCGCTGCATCTTGGGGTGCATCACTGCTCGTGGAGTCTTTGATGTGAGCTACATGTATGATTCCTTGGAAACAGCTTCCCCTAATTAAATCAAAGGAAAAGCATCACTGCACTTCAGAGCCTCAATTAGCAGGAAAAGCAGACTCCAAGCACAAGCATTTCAATTCATTTCTGGAAACAGCAAGCTCTGCTTCATGAAACCAAAGGTTTCCAAATGGCACTGAGTGTGGCAAGTGACAGGAGAAAACTGATCCCAAAAGTTGCCTCCGTATAGCTTAGAGACGACCAGAGAGGAGCAGCCACGCTCAGCTTCTTCTCATGCAGCAGCTCCTCAGGGCAGGCTGCCACAGCCACAGAGGTGTGATCAGGGAGAGTAACCTGGGACCTGTGCTCTGTCCCAGGGGCCATCGAAGGCATTCATCAAAATCCCAGGGCTTCCAGTTGGCTTTTGAAGAGATTGCAGACAAGTAAATATGCTAATTCACTAATTCAGCACTTAAGCACATACTTGAAGCTAGACAGCTTTTTAAGTGCCTTTATGAGTGGGAGCCAAGACAACGAGGGAACACAGCAGATCAGATCATTCTTCCCTGGCCTAAAATCAGCAGCAACTTCAGCACTTCCAAGACAACAGCCATCTTCAAATTCCTGCTCTTCCTTCCCCTCCACGTGAGCCAGAGAGCCAGAGACACCAAATTCGCTGTGCTTGTCACTTCTATGCTGGTGCTGGTGGCACCTTCCTGCCAGCCTGGCCCTGTCACCCTACTTTTATCCATGCTATTGAATGAGTGTATTCATGAATACAAAAAGGAGGGAGTGACACATCTCAGTGAGAAGATGAAAAGAATATTTCCCTTTTGGATATTTAATTATCAATTATTAGTTTCATCAAGAAGATCCTGCACTTCTTCCCTCTCAGGCTCTTGACTCGGTGATTTTTTTTTTTGGGGGGTAATGGTTTATTTTGCACAGCAGCTGCTGGGAAGCAGCAAATCTGTAAACCCTGCCATAAAGCCAGACTGTCAGTTCATGGTGCCCAGTTGTGAAAACGGGGAAAAAAAAAGGAATTCATATGCTGTCTGCTTCATGGGCTCCACTTGCCTTCTTGAGGCAATTTCCTTTTGCAGTTGAGTGAAGCCTTTCAGGGAGATGCAAGAGGAGCTGTGCATTAACAGAGATCAGCTCAGATCCTGACACTTTGTGTATTACACGGTAATGCTTTTAGTACCTTTTTAATCAGGGAGGAAAAGTACATTTTAGTGGGAAAGGCTATTTGGTCTCCAAACAATGCACATCAGGTGATAGTGAATTATCTCCTCCAGCCCATGTGTCAGACCATGCCACAGGTGATTTCTAAAGAGGAATTTCTTAGGGTTGGAGGCCTTGAAAAGGGATTTTGCTCAGAAAGGGAATCCAGAATTCCCTTTTAGCTTCTTGTCCTTAGGATATGTGTCGGTTTTGCACGGCCTGGTTTTTGGTAGCAGGGGGGCCACAGAGGTGGCTCCTGTGAGAAGCAGCTGGAAGCTTCCACAAGGTCCAGCAGAGCCAATGGCTGATGGCTCTGAAGATGGACATGCTGCTGGCCAGAACTGGGCCAGTGAGAGAGGCTGGTAACGCCTCTGTGAGGACATATTTAAGAAGAAAATCAAAACGAAGTCACGCTGCTAGTCAGAGAAGAGGAGGGGGTGAGAATGTTTGAGGGAAACAACATGGCCACACCAAGGTCATGGAGAAGGAGGGGGAGGAGGTGCTCCAGGCCCAGAGCCGAGATGTCTCTGCAGGCCGTGGTGAGGACCATGGTGAGGCAGCTGTGCCCCTGCAGCCCATGGGTCCAGAGGGGATGCAGAGATCCACCCGCAGCCCCTGGAGAGGTGCCCATGCCGGAGCGGGTGGATGCCTGGAGGAGGCTGTGATCCAGTGCGAGACCCGGTGGAGAGAGGGCCCTGCTCCCAGGCTGGAGCAGCCTGGCCTTGGAGGATGCACCCCGTGGGGAGAGACCCACGGCACAGCAGTTTTGGGAGCACTGTGTGCCCGGGGCAGGGACTCACGCTGCAGCAGGTGCGGGTTGGCTGCTGCTCGGGAGAGGGGACCCAGGCCGGGAAGTTCCCGCAGAACTGTCTCCCGTGGGAGAGACCCCACGGCCTCACAGGGAAGGACTCCTCTCCCGGAGCAGCGGAAGGAAACTTCAGGTGACAAACTGACCAAACACCCGTGCCCTGTCTCTGTGCGCTGTCGGTGGGAAGGAGGGAGGGGCTGGGGGAAGAAGAGGTGTTTTAAGGGCTTATTTTACTTCTCATTATCCTCCTCTGATTTTGTTAGTAATAAATTTACTTTGTAACTCTAAGCTGAGCCTTTTTTGCCCTTGAAGTGTTTTCTCCCAGTCCTTTTCTCAGCTCATGAAACCTTCGTTAATTTTTTCTCTCCTCTGCCCAGCTGTGGCAGGGGATGGTGAGTGAGTGACTTCCGTGGGTGCCTGGCATTTGGCCAGTGTCAAACCACGACAAATCCATACACAGGAAGCACTGACAAGATGCATCAGTCCTTTCACCTTCCCTGGGGGAGAAGTGCTGGTGGAAAAGTCGTGTGTAGGAAGGCAGGAGGTGGGAAAACCTGGTCAGTTCAGGGTCCATGCGTCTTCCAAGCATGGTTGTGACCCTCAGGGGTGGGCTGGAATGTGGGGCTGAAAGCGGGGTTTAAGAAGTGTCTCTAAAGAAGCTGCTTGCCCCATGTCAGCTTTGGCGTGTGATCCCAAGAGCCCAGACAGTCTTTTGCTACTCCCATTGCAACACATGAGCAAACAACAAAACCCACAACATAAAGTGTTTGGTGAGCAAGAGAAGTGGAACAATTCATTGCCAGTAAATAAAGAAAAATAAAATCAAATGCGCTTAAGCAGAAAAACAACTCTCCACATGCTTCTTCCAGAGACAGACGTTGTAGGACACTGGCATGTGAGTCCTGCCAGAGCTGGTGTGGGTTGTGTGGCTGTCTCCTGGCTGGCTGTAAAAGTCACTTCCAATATGTCTGTCTGTGAGGATGTGTAAATTATGGCAGGGAAGACAGCCCGGTCCCATTCTCAGCCCTGATTCAAATGAAAATGATATTATTTCATACTCTGCTGGAATCCCTCTCATTGCCACCAGTAAAGTACTCTTAACTGTTGATGCTCAGGCTGTATTTTCTGTGTGAATCTGGGAACTCAGAGGAGCCCCTCCAACCACCTTGGGGCTGAGAGGGGCCCTACCTGCTGTTCTTATCAGACTGCAATTACATGAACATCTTGATGGCTGGATTTAGGAATTCCTGCTAATAAAAGTGTGGTGATGTTAATGGGCTGGTGATCAGGAGATGGGATCTGATGAACTGTATTATTTCCCACTTCTTTTTGCACGTTCTGGGAACACAGCCCCAGGCTGGTGGTGCTGTGGGGCAGTCACTGCTGACATGGGCAGTGCTGCAGGGACATCATGTTTTGTCCTGTGTCCCTTGACAGGGGAGGGCTCATCCTTCATGAACATCTCTTCGTCCTCTGGCCACCCCAGGCAGGAGGAAGATTTCCTTTGCAATGAGATGGGCTGAGAAGCAGATGTGACTTTCAAGAACATAGTCAATACTTTAGACTCAGCCGACACATGGATATTGTTTGGGGTTACAGCGAGGTCTGTGCTTGAGGCAGGGCAGCTGGATTTTGTCTTGGGTTCAGAGGAACCCTGGACCCACTTTGATTAAATCCACTGAACTTTATTGCAGGATCAATGTCAAAGTGAAACATGAGCAGGTCTGAGGTTGCCATGCTAACAGCCACTGTCATCTGCTCAGGGACAAATGTTTGGCCACAGAATGCATAGTGTATTCCATGTGTGTGCATGGAATTACTGAAAACAAAACCATCCATTTTTCTTTTTTAACATTTCCAAATGTTTTTGCTGCCTAATCTGCTGCAAAGTGCTGGTGGTGCAAGTTTGGTCTCTCCTGGGTTAAAAGGAATGAGTGCCTTGCACAGGCTTTTGTACTCTTCCTCACTCAGTTTGTGGTTGTCGAGTTCAGCGTTTTTGGTGTATGTGTTTTACAGAGTGATTCACTCATTTCTGTTCAGGGCAAGCTCAGTTTCAGCCAGAAGCAGGCCAAGGAGGATATGAGTTTGGTTTTGCAAAACCTCTTCTGTGACTTGTAATTTGCTAATCCAAACCCAGAAGTAAAGGGTGGCTGGGGTCCAGCATCCAATTTATCTAAAATGATTGCAAACCAAAGCTGAGGTTTGGGAATGTGGAGCTTCTTTTAACCCTCTCTTGCTCCAGCATTTTATCTTCTCTTTGCAAAAAAGAATGAGCAGGAGACTTTCTAAATGAGCATGAAACTCCAGAAAACTTTTGATGGCATCTTTTTGGATGACATGCCTGTTTCCTGATGACTTATTTCCAGCTGGCTTCGCTCTTGCAGAGCTCAGGGAGGTGTAACTTCTGAGGGGTCTCAGCCTTTTTCAGATTTGCATCCAGAACAACATGGGGTTTCTGGGTCTGTGGTGCTGGTACTGTTTTTTTCTTGCCCAAGGAAGAGCCTGGGCTGTCCCAGGGGACAGGAGGGACCACTCCTAATCCAAGCCCTGCAGCCCCTCCCCAGCCCAGCCCTGCCCCTGATAAACACAGGATGTAATTGGGCAAAGGCACATTGTCCTGTTTTATGCCTGGGAAACAAGGCTGAGAGGCAGGAACAGAGTGCCCAAGGGGACATGGGAGAGTCAAATCCCCAGTTCAGGCTTTCTGGCTCTTCTTTTGGTCTTAGGGCCACAGTTCGGGGGGGTTGGAAGGGAAGACTGTGATTTCATCCCTGTCCAGCGGCAGGGGAGCAGCACTGTATCCTTCACATTCCCACACAGGCAGGCAGAGCACAATATGATCTTTCTGGCTGTTTTCCCCTCCTCTCCTGGACACACTCCTGCTGAGCAGAGCCCTCCGTGCAGCCTGTCCCCATGGCGGGGAGCAGCTCAAACAAAAGGGTTTGTGTCAGAGGGTTTTATTTCAACTTCAGCATTTCAGCTTTCCGAGAGCCTCCCAAACACAGAGCTGCAGTCTGTGAGGGAGCAGGAATTGAACATCTGGTAAAGGTTAGGGTCAAACGTATAAATGGGGGAAGCACAGCACATTTCATTAAAATACCCAATCTGTGACGTCAATTAAACTGATCAAGCCCTTCTGCCTTGCAGTTAGGGAGCCATTAACTTTATCCAGTGGAGAGTGTTTATATGGAAAATATGAGGCCAGGAAGTCTCTCCTGATTGTGATATTGAGGCTATCAAAGGAGCTCGCTCTCCCTTTTTTATTTTTAATCTCTACATGTTGCTTTTCCACCCTGTTATGGTAACAGCAGCCTCTTGCCTGGCCCCTGTGGGGTGACATTCACCATCTCCTTGCCAGCCAAGCTGCTGTTGTTGCCTTCAGCTTGTCCTGGGCTTAGATGCCACAGCAGCCTGTGGAGCCACTCTCTGTTGTCCCGTTTTGCACAGAGCTGTGCAAGGCAGCTTCCTACCACATGTGCACAGCTTGGCCACTGTCCAAAGTACACTTGGAAGTATTAAGATTAGGTTTATGGGTGTAATAAAAAAATAGCTTCCATGGGAACAAAATTTCTGTTCTTGCAGTTGTTTAAAATGCAGGACACTATGTCTGCATGGGCGTAAAATATCAGGGATTGATGTATGACACCCCAATGTGCTCACACAACACTTGGAGTTGTGGCGTTTATGTGTATAAAATGAAAGACCTAATGTTTTTCTCCAGTAATTCTGGTTCATTCAAAGCCTGTTCAGTTCCTGCCAGGCAAGTGGAAATCTTGATTTCTGTGCTCCAGGAACGAAAAGAAGCTGCTGTTGAATTACTTGATGGCAGTGTCTGGTTCTTGGAAATCTGATGAAGAGTAAAACTGGCAGCATTTGTTTTGTGCCATGGGAAACCTGCCCCTCTCAGCTCTTCAACGTTGCCCTGCAGCCCTGCTGTGCTGTGGACTGGGCTCTCCTGGTACCCTGCAATCAGACTGGGATTTAACCCTCACAGGGACTGAGTTCAGTCACCCATCCAGTTCATGGCTGTGGTAGGAACTGAGCTTCTCTGTTCTCTATCCATCCATTTGAGTTTTTCATCTTCTCTTAGTCAGTCCCTTATGTCCTCCTTGGTTTTTCTGATGGCTGCCAATCAGGAAGGAGATTTCATCCCTTGTCTTAAATCCTGGGTATGTATTTCTGTTGCTGAAGTCTTCTCCCGAAATTCTCTTTCCTTACAGAGATAATGTCACCCACCTCACACACCTTGGCAGTGCTAGTCATGGGTCAAGTCAGCCTTGGATTCCTGCTAGAAAAGCCTCCAAATCAAACTCTTCCTCACTGGAGAAGGGGTCTCCCTGCAAGTGGGTTTTTTTCTTCTTTCTTCTTTTTAAGCTTGAAAGAACTTTTGTTTAACTTCTCAGCAAGCCCTTTGCTTTCTCTGACCTGATCTCAGGCAAACCAGCTGGGAAAACAAAAGAGCTGTAAAAGCTGCAAAACAGCAAAAGTATGGACAAAGCCATGAGAAAAAAATGGGTTTCTTGCCATGCAAGCTGGGTGGTCCACATGGAGCCTGGGGATTGCACCGAGTCTTGGGAAACTTAACACACCTCTGAGCACAAATATCTTCTCTGCAGGATCAGGAACCTCATTTACCTCCTGTTACACCCCAAGGTTTTTCTAAAGCCATGTGGTACTGCTTTAAAACTCTGCCCTTTGTGAAGCTGAAGGACAAATACTGGAGGATGGATACCAGTGTCCACCTGAGCCATGAGAATTGGTGTCTTCTTAGGAAATTTTAGCATTGGATCTGAAAAACACAATTTGGTGTGAATCCAGCCCAAAAGGATGGCTTTGTTCTGGTCAATCCCTGATGGCAGCACCTGTGAATATTGCCATGGAAGGCTCAGAGATGTAACACACTTTAAATCCTTGCGCTTCCAGACACACTCACACATGGGAACCGTTCCCTTCCTCGCTGAAGAACTGTCTCTGTCTGCTGTGGGGTTTCTTGTACACACCTTTGTGGTCCAGGGCCAGGGAGTCAGGACTGGTGTTAGGCCTGGGATAACACACGTGGGTCACTCTAAACCTCTGTGTGTCTTCCTTGAAACATTATCAGGGGTAGATAGGAAGCTCCTCTCCCCTCACTGCAGCTTGAACATCCATTTAACAGGGCAAGACACAAACCTCATTTTCAAAATCTGGTATGTGAAGTTCTTAAGGTTGTGATCCAGAATGGGTCAGCCAATGTGCTGCTTAAAAAGCATTATGGTATTCAAAATGAAATCATTTTTCTCCTTTGAATCACAGCAGTCAACTGAAGTGCTTCCAGACCAGAGCCAACTGTTTGTAATTGGATATTTAATTTGTTTTTTGTAGTTTAGCACTGAGTCTCCATGTTGTCTGAGCAAGAAAAACCAAAATAAATTTTAAAATCTTTCAAAGTCAAATGGATTTGCCAAGCCTGAGAATATAATTTTGTACTCTAATTAGCTGATTTGTCAGAATAAGAATGAAAACAACTCATGGCTGCACTCAGTTTATTGAGGTGCTGCTCAGACCAGGACAGCGCTGGTGGTGGGGTTCACACTGGTGACTGTCAGGAGGCTCAGCCATCACCGCCCAAGTGCAGCCCTCCTGTGAACTGAAGTGTGGGCAGTGAAGGGCAGGTTGGCATGGCCCAGTCTCACATGGCACAAAGCTTTCTCCTTTGTGTGGGCTGCAGCTGCTGGGCTGCTGGGAAATGTCACTGACTGACGGCCAGAGATGGCACACTGCTGACAGTCTGACCAGAACACCTCTGTCCCAAGGGATTATCCATCATCTGAGCATAACCGTGACCAAGAACTGCTGAACATTAGACAAAAGACAGTTTTGTTATATTAAACTGAAAATAGATGTCCCTGTACAGTGAGGCACTCAAGCCCAAGAGCATAGATTGTTATATCACCCTCCCTTTTCACAGAGTGACACAAATGGTGGATTAAAGCTTAAAATTTTAAAATTTTCTCTTTGGCCACTTTTGCTGCATGAGGGTTGCTGAGCAACTTCTGAAAGTGTTGGAACTGTTCTCAGAATATCATGTATTTGTGTCAATTTTGCTTCTGATTTGTTTCCAGAGAATGACCCAAGGTATAGTTAAATGCTTACCAAATAGGTAATTACTTACCTGAAAGCATGAAATAATTTTATTCCCATGTGCATCAAGCTGGCCATCTGCTTGGAGATTGGCAAACCAGGACCTCAGCAGTCACGTGGAGACAGGAAACTTGTGATTTTTCAGCAAATCATGTAAAACTAAGCAGTGCCTGCTTTCATAACAGAACTGTATTTTGGCAAGGGTTCACACTGTCTGTAGAGCATCTTTGGGGTTTTGGCCAGTTGGGTTCGGCTCAGTTCACCTTGTGCTTGTGAATATTTTTTCATGGGCACCTTCACACCATCCTGCCTTCCCCTTCAGCTCAGGGCTTTTTGGGTACACTGGACTTGAGTTCAGCTGAGATTGCACTCAGAGAGGTTGAAATACATGGAACGCATTGGCAAGAACAGAGAGAAACCAGAATGCTGAGACAAGTAATAACAAGATGTCCAATGAATGACATCAAATCTTGACGGTACACACAGAGCCAGCAGACAGATGGGAACCACAGAGGAAGCCAAGAGGGAACAATGAAAAGATGATAAGACAGTGGCCAGGAAAGAACAATGCAAAAATGATTTGGACTAAGTTTGCAGCAGAAAACTGTGTCTGCTGCCAGGAAAGAAACCTGAGGAACACAGCAGGACTGAGTGCAGTGCAACCACTGGTCTGGACAAGAGGGAGAGCCCAAGTGTCAGACGGAGGCGATCAGAGGCCTAAATGTGTCAGCAGCAGGGGCACAGAGTTCCTTCCTCGTCAGAGAGGAAAAGCTCCCAGGAAAGCCCCGTGGTGCAGACTGGAGTTCCGCTGCTGTCTGCGGGAACACAAAGTAACCGGCGGGTGTGGAAGAAGCAGAAACAAAACAAAAAGTCCTCGTGGTAAACAGAGTGGAAGTGGGTGAGGCAGGGGACAAGATTCAGTTCGGAGTGACATCAGTTGTTTATGACTGTTTGTGTCCCCATATCTTATATCTCAGAAGGAAGGCAGAGGCTTGGTTATCCACGCCCGAAAGCAGCAGGGCTCCCGTGAAAGGGACCATGTCCCTGGGATGGAGCTGGAGCTGGAGCCAGGATGACCCTGTGCAGGGACAGGGATGGCAGCTCGGGGTGCTGGGATGGGGACAGTCTGCTGTCACATCCAACCTTTCCCTGTGGGCAAATGAACCAACTCGCAGAAATGTGTGTTGCTGTGAAGGAGGGAGAACAGAGGTGACAGTGAGGATTAGGTTTGAGCATAGTGGGGATGGAGCAGTTCAAGGAGACCATGTCTATTCAACAAAACACTTTGGGATGTGCCCACTTTGGCATCAAACAAGTCCTGCTGCCTTGACTGAGGGTTAGGAATAAGCTTCTTCTGTTTTTCTGAATTAAGCCAATGCTGTAAAACCTTTGCAAACTTGAAATCAGGGAGAGCAAAGCCAGTCTTGCTCTATTTTTCATATTTGTTCTGAGAGGCTTGTTGGCAAAACTGTGCTCTGTACTGTTACAAAAGAAATCTGGGACAGAATTATTTGAATAGAGAGCTATAAGTGATAAAAATCTGTTTATACCACAACATCTCCAGCCAAATGATTGACGTATACATTTCTGTCCTTCCACTGATGTAACTTTTCAATTTCCTCTTGGTGTCTAAGCTTGATTTATTTTTCCATTTATTTGGGTTTTACAAAGAGCACTAAAGAGCTTGGCACTTGGGGCTCCTTTTTTTTTTTCAGTTCAACCCTCTTAGTCCTAGATCCCTTCATTGTTTCTGCAGACAATGAAAAAGAGAGATGGAAAGAACAGCTGTGAACAGCTGGTTTGCTCACCAGGTGTCTGACTGGTATTCAAGTATCCTCTTTTGAGGGAGGCCTGTATTCCCTGAAAACACAACAAAACAAAACAAATTAATTCAGAGTTCACTTTATTTGCTGCCTTCACACATGATGTGACGTAGATTTGCAGATCTGAAAGAAGCATGAAAAAGCAAAACAAACAAGAAAAGCTGCTCCAGGAAACCCCAGGGTTTTTTCTCTCCAGTTGCACCCCAGCTGAATCGAGAAAAGAGCTCTGCAGGGCCTCTTTAGGCAGTTCCTGCCAAGTTAATTTTAGAGACTCCTTTCTCTTCTCATCATCTAACTCCCCTCTGCCTCCCTCACCCAACATCATATTCAAAGCAGCGGTCAGGAGCCAGGCATGGAGACCTCTGGTTTTGAGGAAATGACTCCTATGATTTGTTCTATCAGCAAACCTGTTCACTTGGGCAAAGATCCTCTACCCACTCCCAGCTCACAGAAGTCCCCTAATTCCTAGAAAAGCAGCTACATGTTGCCAGTCACCCCAAGGTAGCAGAGTCTTGAATGCAAATCAGGAAAAAGCAGACTGAATTCGGGAGCAAAATTGATTTATTGCCCACAGATTGGTAACACGATCACAGCAGCGCTCCAACATGCCCCAGGAATAGTGATGGAGTCCTGACATCCTGCCCCATGGGGGTTTATTCATGGCAAACAGAGAGAGGCAAACACAGATGTGTCACCCTGGGGGAGGACACACAGATTTTCTGGCAAACAGAACCAGGAACTGTTCAGCAGTTCTGTCTGCAATGGCAGAAACTGGTGAGCAGCACTGCCCAAAACTGGAGTCTTCAGTTCCCCTCTTGCCCTTGGGTACAGCAGCTTCTCTTGGATATCTGTAGCCCCTGACTTTTTGGGAGGGTGCCAGCACCTATTTTCCTCTTCCAGGCCACAGCTGTGTGGGTGGGGAGGTCACCAAACCCAGCACACCCCTGGATCTGGGCACACCAAGTGCCTCTTGCTACCACTCCAGCTGAGCCAGACCAGAAAAATCCTCATTTACTAGGAATGAGGAGAGGAAGACTATTACCCTTAATCTTCATAAGCTATTAAAAAAGAAGCTGTAGCTCTCGTTTTGTGATTTCTCAGATTAAATGCTTTACTACCCACAGTATTAATTTGATTTCTGGCAGTCACAATTAGTTCATAGCCCCTGTTCAACTAAACACACATGCCTGAGCAGAGCCCTGTGTGCACCTAAACCCATCCCAGCTCGGCAAAGCATGTCAGCATGGACTTCAGGGCCAGGGAAAGGAGGGACGTGTATCCTTAAAGTTATTTGTGCAGCACCAAGTCAGAGCAATAGAAAGGATAGGATAGTTTATATGGAGCAATTTTGAATTTGATAGAAAACTTAGATGGGGTAAGCAAAAGGAGTTTCACTGAATTTGGTGCAAGTATGTCTACATCACTAATTTTATGTCTGCATCATCTTGATTAGCTCTTGAGTTATGGGACAGAAGACAAATCAGCTGAGCAGCCCAGCTACAGAAAAATTGAAACCTAGTTTGAGTCAGCTTTACCCATTCCAGGACACCTGCATTCAATATCAAGCATTTAATGTTTTTTCCTCCTGTTTTTAAGTGATTTCACCATTAATAATGAGAAGGAATTCACATTTGCATGGACAAGGACAAGCAGACTGACTAAATATCTCGCAGCACATCAAAATAGATTTGCCACAGTGGGGTAATTGAGCTTTCACTGGAAAGTTACTTAGAGGTGAAAAATAAGGATATTTCCTTCCTCCAGGTATTAATCTTCTATTGCTTTTCACCCTACAGAGCAGCACTTACTAAAGTGCACCCATGATCTGTTGATATCAGCCCAGTAATGTTGATAAAGTTATAAGCATTTATCTGACATGATTTATCTGACATGAAGATTCAGATCACTGTTCTAAAATCAAGTCATGAATTTTATCTTTCACATCAAATCTGTCTTTCCGGTTAACAAAAGTCAATTAACTTTTAAGCTATTTTATATGAACATTCAGCATCATTTCAGTTACATCCTACTGGAGATCATGGAAAGGATTCCTGTCTGGCTGTCACACCTTGTGACCCTACTGGTGTGGGTCAAACCTCTATCATGCAGCATCCTGGACTCGTGCACACCCTCTAAATTGAAACTGATTTTTTTTTTTTTTTGCTTGCAAAATCCCTATCCAAAGCAAAAATGTCATGGCACAAAATCAGCTCCTTTAGGGTTTTGCTCCTCGTAGTATCAAATAGAGCTAGTTCTGGTGCCAGCAGAGCCCTCCAGAAATAGAAGCAAACACCAGCACCCCATTTCTGCTTGATACATCTCAGCTGGGCAGAGGTTTGAGGGACACATCTCATCTGGAGCCTGAGACAAAGAAAAAGCAATCAGGGAAATAGCTGATCAGTGTCTGCCACCTCATGGCAACTCCTTTAATTTTCTTGAGGATCAGATCCTCTCCAGCTGAGACTTTTCTAGTAAGCTGGTGTGCGATAAAGGAAATTGGATATAAGTTAGTATGTTTCCCTGCTGGGTACCAGTGGTTGTAAGTGGGAAGTGTTTGCATGGATGTGGTAGCAGTGGTGTCTGAGCTTTTGGGGAGAGGAGTAGAGATATGCGGGCAAGGTTTGTGAGCTTAATCTGATAACCTTAGTCTTTGTTTTAAGCTTCTTTTATTCAGCATGATTCAGGATATGCTTAACCTCAAGTTCCAGCTGTGTCTCTCACCTCTGTAGGACTATTCATAGTCTCAGAGTCAGACACTTCCCTGACTGATGTGTGTGTGGGGTTCGGGTCCCAGGAGGGCACTGAGTACAAACAACTAATCAAACCCATCCTGTATCCTAGGAGCTATTTTCTAGTTTATCTTTTAATTTTCCTTCTTGAATTTCTACTCCTTTCTCAAAAGCAGCATTTTTACAGCTGTTTTCTGCTGCTGTAGAGATGAAATTCAGAAGAAATGCACCTGTAAAGCAGGAAAGAGTCTTAACTACTGCAGTAATGCTTTCCGAGAGCGAGCATCGTGTGAGCCATGAGCAGCGACCGCGGGAACTCCTGCCACTCCCTTCAGGTGCTGGCAAAGGGTTAACACCATTGAACACAAGAGGTTAAAGAGCAGAGGTCTCCTTTCTGACAGGCGCTGCGGGATCTCGCAGAGGCGTTTGGTGGCCGCGGGGTCCCCGCCGTTCCCCGGTGCCACCTGCCGGGCCCGGCTGGCTGCGGGATGCTCCGCAAGGAAAGCAACGGCTCCTCCGTGTGGCCGGCCGGGATCAGACCTGGGGAACGCTGTGATCGCTTGTGTCCGCGGAGACACAATAAAGACGCTCTTACACCTGCCAGGTTCAGCAGAAAGGAGGAAATGGAATGGATTTATTTACATTATCTTATTTTTATACATGTCCCAACTCCACAAGGGATTGGAGAGCATGTCACTTCCTTCTCAATCCCACTGGAGAAGAAAGGTGCTCATTAAAGCTCTCATATTACAAAAGGAATGAAAAACAGAAAATACCGTTAAGTAAACACTGGCTATTATTTACATGAAACTGTGTGAGAAAGAATTTGACTCCAAGGTTAAAAACAGAAGGCTTACAAAAACCAGGGCGACAATCACTTGGAAGACCCGAGCTGGAAGAGGCCTGAAGGGAAAAACACCAAACCCAGGCATAAAGTCGCGCTGTCACCTTGTGCATTTTGGGTTCTGTGAGTTCAGGCCTCTGGTGCTGCCGGCTTCTGTCTGTGTCACCTCCCGTTATTGTTGGTGGTGCTGGTGAAAAGGTGCTCCCTTTCACCCAAGTTCGCAGATCTATGACAGTGTTCTTGCACTTGGGAAATACATAGGCAATAGAAGACACGGGGGAGTGGGGAAAGTGGTCAGGCCCTTCTGCACCCTGGCAGAGCTTGTGCTAAGGGAAGGCATGACCTCAAAAGCCACAGGCTATGTACATACTCGTGTGTGGCCCCTCTCAAACACCATGCACTGTTCAAACAGGCATTTGGGCACCCCGGAGGGGCTCAGTGGCTGTGGTTCTGCCCTTGGTGTCTGCACATGAGAGTGTAACACATCTGTTTTCCCTGGATTTGCTCTGGACACTCAGTTTGGACTGTAGGTACTGGAGTAACTGTGGCTCCTGATCATACCAGCTTTCTCCCTGTGGTCTCGAAATATCTGCCATTTCCTTCTTAAATTATGACTTGTATGAGGAAGGCAATGGGCTGGGGCAGCTGCCTGCAACCTCTTAAGTGTCTGCCTTCCGTGTCCTGAGCAGCAGGGACATGGCAGGATAAGGTGTTATGCTGGTGTTGTCCTTTCGGACACCCCATCTCAGCCCATTCACTATTCTGTTGGAATATGCTGGTATTGCTGCCATCCCTATTCCCCTCTTTCTCACTGCAGCTGGATTGAAATGATTTCTTTCTGAGGATTTTTTTTTAGTTATGACACCATGGTTAAGCCACTCAGGCCTGACAGTGATGGCTCTCCCTCGGTTCAGCTCCAAGGTGCAGCCAGCTGGAATGGGGTCAGCCATGTGTATTGGTTTGGCACGGCCTGGTTTTGGGTAGCAGGGGGGCTGCAAAGGTGGCTTCTGTGAGAAGCTGCTAGATGCTTCCATCATGTCCAGCAGAGCCAGTGGCTCTGAAGATGGACATGCTTCTGGCCAGAACTGGGCCAGTGAGAGAGGCTGGTAACGCCTCTGTGATGACATATTTAAGAAGAAAATCAAAACGAAGTCGGGCTGCTAGTCAGAGAAGAGGAGGAGGTGAGAATGTTTGAGGGAAACAACATGGCCACACCAAGGTCAGTGGAGAAGGAGGGGCAGGAGGTGCTCCAGGCCTAGAGCCGAGATTCCTCTGCAGGCCGTGGTGAGGACCATGGTGAGGCAGCTGTGCCCCTGCAGCCCATGGGTCCACGGGGGATGCAGAGATCCACCCGCAGGCCCTGGGGATCCCCGGGGGATGCAGAGATCCACCCGCAGCCCATGGATCCCCGGGGGATGCAGAGATCCACCCGCAGGCCCTGGGGATCCCCGGGGGATGCAGAGATCCACCCGCAGCCCCTGGAGAGGTGCCCATGCCGGAGCGGGTGGATGCCTGGAGGAGGCTGTGATCCAGTGCGAGACCCGGTGGAGAGAGGGCCCTGCTCCCAGGCTGGAGCAGCCTGGCCTTGGAGGATGCACCCCGTAGGAAGAGACCCACGCTACAGCAGTTTTGGGAGCACTGTGTGCCCGTGGGAGGGACTCACACCGCAGCAGTTTTGGCAGCACTGTGTGCCCGTGGCAGGGACTCACACCGCAGCAGTTTTGGGAGCACTGTGTGCCCGTGGCAGGGACTCACACCGCAGCAGTTTTGGGAGCACTGTGTGCCCCTGGCAGGGACTCACGCTGCAGCAGGTGCGGTTTGGCTGCTGCTCGGGAGAGGGGACCCAGGCCGGAAAGTTCACGCAGAACTGTCTCCCGTGGGAGGGACCCCACGGCCTCACAGGGAAGGACTCCTCTCCCGGAGCAGTGGAAGAAAATCCTGGTGATGGACTGACCAAAACCCCCTGCGCTGCCTCCCTGTGTTGTCGGTGGGAAGGAGGGAAGGCCTGGAGCAGGGGGAAGGTGTTTTAAGGGCTTATTTTACTTCTCATTACCCTCCTCTGATTCTTTTAGCAATAAATTTTACTTAGCAACTAAGGTCGAGCCTGTTTTGCCCTTGAAATATTTATCCCACTCTCCTTATGTCACCCATGAAGCCTCCGTTAACCCTTTCCTCTTTTCCCTCCTTTTGCCCAGCTGTGGTAGGGGAGGGTGAGCGAGCGACTCTCGTGGCTGCCTGGTGTTGGGCCAGTGTCAAACCAGGACACCATGCCAGCGCTTCCCACCGCACGCGAGGCTCTGCTGCCACCTCAGGCTTCAGCTGGGGAGCACCAGGAAGGGAAATGATCTTGGCTTCCATGTGTCTGAGTCCAGCAGAGCCTGAATATTTTGCGCTATGCATCTGTCTGATGCCCCGTGTGCTGGGTCACCCTTCTGAGCTGCTGCCTTGGGCCTGCCAGACAATAAGGTTCTGTGAGCAGCCCTGACCTGCTCTGAAGGAGGTGGCACAGCAGGGACTTACTGTTGAACTCCTGCCTGGGGTGAGACAGTGTAGTTTCTTGCACACTGATTTAGCTTCTTCAGCCGTTGCCTGCAATTCCTTTGCAACTTGTGCTGTTGTTGCTCTCAAAATAGAGCTTTTATGGCTCCCTCCCACCAGAACCTTTTTTTTTTTAAATCTTTTTTTCTTTCTGATTTTAGGCGGGTTCTTTGCTGTTTCACTAACATCTGAACTTTTATACTGTGAAATTTACTGTAAAATGACTTCAAGCAAAAATTACAGAAAATACCTAGTTCTCTGTTACATGCATCTTTTTCCCTTATCTCTTATCCCAGCTGAGCTGGGTGTTTGCAGAAGTAAGGGTGCTTTCTGTCCAGAAGTGTCTATAAACTGAGGTGGACAAAATAAGAGGAAAAAAAAAACTGAAGGTAGAGCTGACTGTGGAGTTGCACCAATGGCAGCTGCTGGCCTTGGGTCTCCAACCAGGAACTCTGGCCCTTCAAGGCTTTTTGTCAAACATTAAATAAAGAAATACTGGAATGAATAAATAAATAAGGTGCTCCAGCTAATCCTCTTTGAGAGGTTATAGTGAGGTTTTGTGCAACCCACCATCCCTGCAGCCTGGCACAACTGGTGACAGAGCTGGTCTGGCCTTTGAAGCAACTGTAGCACAGATGATTTTTGGAGATCCAAGGAAAATGTGTCCTCCAGGTGCTGTCTCACCAGTCACTGCAGAGCCTGCTTGAGGCTTTGCTCTGACCATTTCCTGCTTCTGGTTTCCTGGGGAAGCACACACAAGATAACCTGAGCTTTTCCCCAATCCTACAAAGCTCCCAACACTCTGTGTCTCAGGAAATGTGTTCCTGCAGAGCCAGGGCAGCTCTCGGCACTCCATCAGTGCACGTGCAAACAGGAATTTGAGCGACTTTTCTATAGAAATGGGTGCAGGCACAAACAGCCTGAGGAGGGTGACATGTCAAAGGCTGGTGAGGGATGGTCAGTGATGGAGTTGAGGTCACAGGATGGGTAGGAGGGAGCAGTGTCGGGCAGGGGAGGACTCCAGGACACCGATCCTGGGAGCAGGGCCAGCTTGGTGGAGTGAGGCTCCTCTGTAGAAACTTCAGTGTGTGTGCAGATGAGGTTCCTGAGGTGCTGTGGTGCTCCTTCTCCTGCAACAGGGCTGCTGGCAAATGGTATTAGACCCTGGCATCCTTGGGCACAGGAATATCAAATGGTGAATATCTGTGGTTTGCCCTGGACATGGGCTGGGAGGAGGAAATAAATGGTATTGCAGCAAAATCCCTTCCAGGACTTCAGTTTTCAGTACACTGACTTGGACAAAGGCTGCTGGGAGCTGCTCAGGCTGAAGGACAGGAATCCTGGGAATACAAGCATGAGATCTTGCTGCAAACTAGGCCCTGGGAGGAGGTGTCTTGAAAGTACCATCTATTTTCATCCTTAAGAGAATGTTTTGAGATGCTGTGGAGATACAGAAACAAGGAGGCTTTTTTCTCTCCAGGAGACCATGTCTGCAGCAACACAGGAAGTGCTGTGGCAATGTAGTACCCGATTTTACATTTTGAAAAGTCCCTCCAAAAGCTGGCATGATGCCTATCTAAATTAAACACTTTATGCCGTGTATCTCCCTGCTGCAGTGTTTGACAGTAATCTGAAATAAAGCTATTGGTGTGGAGGACCTTGGAGGAGACAATTCAGGTTTGGAAATCCCATAAACTTCCTTTTTTTTTTAGCACAGTGCTGAGTTCAGAACCCAGGCTGCCATTTGAGGACCGGTTTAAAAGACTTAATGTAAAATCCCATCTTTGTCTCAGCATAGAAACTATATAATATTTATTACTCTGGTACTGATCTTTTGTAGCACAATATGATTGAAATTTAGGGCCATGAACCCTATTGCCCTTCAAATGTGCTGGTGCTTCTGAGAATTTTGGAGGGATTTCCAAAAGACTTTCAGTTTCCCAACAAGCACTGAAACTGAATCCCAGCTTCTATCACCATTGCTTTGGAAAGGAAGTGCATAATTAAGAGCATGTCTTGAAAAAAAAAATCTCATCTAAACCACATCTGACAGCCAAACGCTGTGCTTCAGACACAGCACGTGGTGTGTGAGAGGCACAGAAGAGCAGGGACACACAAACGTGCACCCTGGGTGCCGTGGGGTTCCCTCCTGCTGCCAAACGTGCCACTGGCAGTGCCAGCCTTGGGATTACTCCTGACACAAACTTCTCCTCAGCTAAAGAGCCGTGAGGGCAGATGGTGGGTGGGGGACACAGCTGATGCTGACCTTAAAACGAGTGGCATGTGTTGAGGTCGAGGCGGCAGGATGGCCCCATGACACATTTCTTACAGCTTAGACGCGCCAGATCGGATTCCTGCTGACACGTAAAGCCCTTTTCCACAGCTCTGGCAGTGCTAAGAGCTGGGACAGCCTAATCTCTTGCTGAAAGCCTCCTGTGCTATAACCAAAACCTTGGTGTTTTGCATGGAGAGGTCAGCGTGCTGATGTAGGGTCTGTGGTGCTCCTTGGCAGCACCCCCTGCCCTTTGTGTCTGCCTCCCTGGTGTCCTGGGCACCTCTGTCTTCAAGCAGCCGGGGTGGTCTCTCTCCAAGCACTGTGTGGGTGACACATGGCAGCTCTGTGTGCCCCTACTCCCTCCTCATCAGCTTCAGGGACATAAATCTGGAAGGTGCAAAAGGCACTTGAAGGGTTTGTGCTCAGGAGCCTGGCCCTGCTGCCAGGCAGGGCACAGCCACTCACAAACTTCACCCTCTTTTCAGCAAACAGAGGGGGCACTCAGGAAAAAGAAATTAGCAGCACCGAGGCTAAAGAAATGCTGCAGTTTTGTTGTACCTTCTCTCATGTGGGAGACTCGAATGAGACAGAGCAGCCTGGGGGAAGCAGGATCCTACAGAAGAATTTTTGCAAGGATTTGCTGGGCAGTGTGTGCCAGCAGTGTGATGTGTCCTTGTAATTCTGATAGGGACCTGGGTAATAAACATCTTTAATTCACTTTAAAACACTTCTGTAGCACTAGCCCAGGGCAGAAAGGTCTTAGTCAAAATCAGGATCAAGCTTGTGAGATTTAGAGAAAAGTTACCTTGCAAATGACTTTCTAATTATTTCTGTATTCACTTACTAATTACAGAGCTCAGGTTTTTTCAGCGCACGAGTCCAAACCCACCTGAGGAAGGGAGGTTCTGCAAAATGCCCTTAGATAAAACCCAGTTTGGTACCAGCCCACCAAGGGAAGAGATGGTCCCTCGGCAAGGGGGATGTTTTCCTGTCAATATAGCAATCAAATTTAGCTTCTGCCACTGTAGGCAATGTGGCATTAAAAGAAGGAGCTTAAGTTATTAAACTGAGCTGCTTTAATCGTCCGGTTCGGGGAAATCCATTGCTACAGGAGACCTGAGGATTAGTGTATTTTTACCACAAAGCCAATACGTCTATTCTGATCAGTTAGCACTTGCTCATTCATGCATATGAAACTTCATTCTCCAGGTTTGCACTCACTAGTATGGGACCAAATGGAGTTTTATTTGGAAATTGACCCCGTTACCTTGAATCTCATCATTCTGGTAGCTAGCTATGTTATTTTGCTTCTGGTTTTCCTGATCTCCTGCGTGCTCTATGACTGCAGAGGGAAGGATCCCAGCAAGGAATATGCTCCTGAGGTCCCTGCAGACACGCAGCCCCCGATCCGGCTGGTGGTGATGCAGCAGGGCTCCCCCAGCACTCGCTGGGCAAAGGGGCTCATCTCTGCCTATGAGAACCCCCCTGATCTGCCTGGGAAAAGGACTACAGCTGTGTGAGGAACCCTCTCTGGAGCTCCAGTTCCTGCCTCTCTGCTATGTTTACTCCCCGTTTGCAGAAGGATAACGTGATCCCCAGGTAAGTTTAGACGCCGATTTATTTGATGCGGTGCCATCGTTCAGAGGGTCATTTGATGTTGAGCTGTGCTCTGCATCGATATGAGCTCGCAGTTCTGCCTGCCAGCCATAAAGAGACTAATTTCCATTTCTGCTGCTGCCTTGCAGTCCACTGGCAGCCGGCAGCAGTGACGCTGTTATCCACTCAGGCACTGATAAGGGGCCTTGGTTTAATCTCAAGTTGTGCCTGGTGCAGTTATTTTGGCAGGGACACAGTGTTGTTCAGAGCATCCTACCCCGATGGGCTGAGCCGTGCTGCCCCACAGCCTTGGCACATCTTCCTCAGACCTTGGGAGGCTGTTCCCACCTCCCCAGGGAGAAAAGAAACACTAAAGATTTTCAAAGGATAGAGATAGTGCCTTTCCAATAGAAGCCAGCTGCTGCTCCCATTAGAATTTAATACTTTCCATGTTGTCTGTGAGCTCCCCTTAGGGCAGTGCCAAGCCTGTCTTGGCACTTATTTTCTGTAGGTAGAACACAAGCTCTGCTCTTACGGGGCAGAGCACCCCTTGCCCTGCACAGATCCCCTGACAGGATACAATATGCTTCCTGGAAAAGCTGGGTACAATGCCTCCTGCCCAAGGGAAAGCAGGAACTGAGGTGAATTTACCAGTAATGTGAAACGTGTGAGTCATCGCCATCCACTGGAACAGGAATTTCTGACCCCACGTCCTGGATTTCAGTGCCCATCTCCACGTGTCTGACCCTGCCTCTCGCCCTGAGCCTTCCTTCAGCTGTATCATGTTCCTGCTGGGCCACATGAAGGCTGTTATTGTATCTCCAGTAAATCTAATGCTATCTGCATCAGGTCCTGCTATTCCCATAATTTCAGAGCTATAAGCTAAAGGCCTTTTTGGTTAACAAGTTTCTTCTTCATCTTGCTGGTTTTCTCCCTCTCAGTGCTCAATGGGATGTTTAACACCAGGTTATTGTGTCCCTCTGAATAGTGCTCAAGTTCCTATATGTGATATTATTTAAGTGGTGGATTTTAGCTGGTTATTAAGGGAAAATTAGCACTGGACCCAGACTGTTGCAGGTGCCTGTCCCATAGGCTATTTTATATCACATTAATGTGAAGTTCCCACAGAGTCCTACAGAAAGCTTTAGTAAATACAGTGAGATTTATTACCTGTGTCAGGTGTCATGGATGACTCACTGGATGCAGTGGTCCTGATGCCTTCAGGACACGCATTTTAAATACTTCCAGAAATAAACTGCACTGAATTGGAACCACAATTGAACAAAGCTGTTGGCTGGATTGCCTGGTTTGTACTCCAGCTGGATAAGAACAGTCTACCTGTGCTAAATCCCCAGTGGTGCTCATTTATGAATCAGCCACAGAGTATCCTGGCACTGGCAAAGAAATCTTGAGAGTATCTTTTTATTTAACTGTATTTTAAGAAAAGGAGCCAGAATGGTTAGTGGTTTTTCTTTTGGTTTCTAAATTCTTGTGATTGAACCCAGGTTTTTTTTTCAAGCTGTCCTTTGCACCCTGGGAGTTATGGATATGCCTAGTTTGGGAAGGAAGCCTGAATTGAAAGGAAGGTTCCTGATAGGTGGGTGCTGGAGTAAAACCCTTGATATGATGAAACTGGTAAATCAGAAGTTGGTGCCATGATCCTCTTCTATGTACCATGCTGAAATAACTATGTTGAATGTCTTCTTTTGGTTTTTTAGCACTGGAAAAGTGCAATTAGTTGTAGCTGCTCTGGCAAAATGTGGCAGTGACTGAGCTGCTCGTATGTTATGGCTGCTGTCACCCACGCGGGCTGGGTTATCTCTCCTTGGGCTCTCCCATCTGCCTTCCCTTCAGCCTGTAAGCTCTTGAAAGCTTTTTGTGTGTTCATGTATCATTTAACATTCTAGGAGCCTTCTTGGTGATACGGGATTCCTGGCATTAGAGAACAGAAATAATAACCTTTGTTAGTAAGAGCGTGGGGGGGGAGGGGTACTAAAAAGAGCTCAAAAATAATCACAAAGAGCATGGCACAGCTCGTGTTACACCAAATGCCACAGTGCCAGCAGAGAAGCTGTGGTTCTTTGCTGAAGGTCATGCAAATAATGTAATGACACCATATCACACTGCCATATCATTGCCACTGTGTTTGTTTCTGTAGGTAAAACAGACTTGCAAGGCTGTGTTAATAAATACTTCTAGATAGCTGAAATTCTCCAGATACGTAGTTTTGTGTGCATTAACCACAGATCCCTGGCTCCTTGAAGCTCAATGGCAAAGATGCTGATTTTGGCAGGGTAAGTTGTCCTGCTTAAGCTTTGGAAGTTGTGCCTGGGGAGGCTGTGTGCACAGGAGCAGTTTCCATTGTTCACTCATGAGGAAATTTATCAGTTGTGATAGTTGGTGGACTCTGCTCCAAAATGTGGAGGTAAAAGCAGGAAATTATACTTTCCTTCTGATAGCAGGAAGGTAAACAGAGGGTAAATTCCTTTCCGGAAAATGAGAAACTAAAGTGCATTGGGACTTTGCCTTCCCAACAGGAATAAAATGGCTTTCTCAGTTTTGTCTATACTAAACCGGTACTGGAATATTGTTTATACTAGACCAGGGTTGGAATATTATTATTGGAGAGAGCCCTTGAGTATGTACTGAGAATTCCAAGTAATCAAGTCCTGTGAGTGAAATTACTGCTTTGGGGAGGTCTCTGCTGCCACGCTTTACCTAATGGCTGTGTCAAGATTAATGCATGCAAATGGGCTTTTATCAGGACAAGCTTGCCAGAAATCAGCCTTGAAGCTGTGTTCCTTTGAGTGCTTGTGGTCCTCTGCCACGCCATTTACATCATTGTGAGAAAACAGGGACAAACACTCCCACAGCAGGGTTGTTGTTTCTGTAAGCTGTGTGTCAAATGTGACTCCCTTGCTGGAATTCACACAGTACAAAACATCCTGAACCAGGCTTTGCTGCTATCTATCCCAAACTGAGCCATGCAGAGAAGCTGCAGAGACTGGGCTATCCCTTTGGGACACCTGCAGCATCTTCCAAGCTCCACCCCACATGGGGAAGCACCAGGACGTGGCTGTGGGGATCCATGGATTCAGGGAAAGAGCTGTCATGCAGCTCTTTGCACATCCTCTGAATCTGACTCTTCAATCCCTCTTCAGTCCAGGATGGGTTTCTGCCTTGCTTAATCCTACCCGTGCATATGTGCTTTGCCCTGAGGATTAGGCAGGATTTTAAGGCCAGGATATCCAGCACAGAAATACTGTCCTGCAGCAGGTGCCCTTTGCAAATGAGTGAGATGTGGATAAAATTGTATTAACATTTATTGAGAAGCAATATGAGTTAGAGAACATTGGATGGACTGACAAAGATTTAGAAAATTTGCTCTATTCCCAGTTCTTATGGGGCATCCTTGGACAGCTCCTGTCCCCTCTGTGCTTTGCTCCATGTGTCTCTGGTCAATCTTCTCTGCTCTTCTGCCCCCTGCACTGGGATTTCTCTCGTAGTCATTTATGCAGTTCATAAGGGGGTTATTATTACAAAACTGGCACACAGGGGCTGCAGTTGAATTTCCAGTCCATGGACTAACCCCAGTAAGATCAAAGAGGACAAAATAAAATATTCTCCCAAAAACAGTGCTGGAGCAGGTGGATCAGAGAAGTCGATGAACAAGCCACATTAAATCTGGGCAAACCCTGGGCACAGCCTCACCTGCTTTGGGTGAGCTGTGGTCACCATGGAACTCAGGGGTGCTGGGAGGATTTATTGCTGTTCTGCAGGAAGCAGGAATTCAGTCTGCACTGGCTCACTTACAGTTGGCTTAGTGCCCTTTTAAAGTCACAAATTACGGCTTATGTAAAGCCTTTATTAAAGGATTTTACAGAAACAACAGGAAAAAAAGATTTCTAGATTTCTCCAATATTCATTCAAGTCAAGCATGTCATTAAATTCACTGAAAATACATCTTTCATGTGAGGCTGTTCCACTGTAAACATACTGTCTAAGCCTTCAGATTTCTTTTTAAAATCCCTAATAAGCCACTACATATGAGTAGAGGATTAGTCCAGACAGACTAACCCATATTTGCCAGGGAGAATTCCTTCCCCATGCAGTGATTGCTTTGCATTTGAAAAGGGGTTAATCTTGTCTCATTTTTTTTCTCAGCACATTATTTCATCCTCTGATAGTGCTGAGTATAGAAGCACAGTGACATGTCCAAGTCAAATCCCTTGGCCGTAAGAAAAGCTTAAGAATGATTTTTCTGCCTAGAACTGCATCACCTTGAGTTATCAGTCATTCAGCTTGTGTGATGCTGCTGCTTTGGTGGGAATGCCAAGATTGGTATTGGGAGTTTAACTGGAAATGCTGTTCTTCCAGCCATGAGCCCATGCTGCTTTGGGGAGCCCTACAGCCCATTTGTCATCTTTCAGACAGATCAAACCCCACAAGCCCAAATCTCTTGAGCTACCTGTGCACGTTTTATATGGCAAAGCACTGACCTGGGTCTCCTGGCCCTGCTCCAGCCCAAATGACTTTGTGGCTCTCCCAAGTGCTTGACTCCCTGTGTAGGATCTGTTCTGTCAGGTGAGCTGTGGGGGTTGAAACTGAATCCGTGTGTCCTGCTGGGGTCCCTGAGTGGCTCCTGGATGAAATGACAGCTGGAGCCTCAGCAAGGATATGCGTGTGAGGAGGATGGGAGGCATGGGAGTGCGTGTGCTGGAGTCTGCTGATGACTGCTGCCCAGAGGGAGAGCAGGTAGACTCCTGGGGCAGTTGTCAGGGCTCTGAGGTGAAGGTTTGGCTCTTCATGCTTGAGTGATGGAAAGCTAAATTAATTGTTCATAAATAAATTGCTCTGACATGCACAGCAGAAAGCTATCTGACTTATCAAGAGAAAATCATAGCAGCATGATAAAAAACAGGAAAATCGGAACAGCTGCCTTCTCAAGATTCTGTTCTGCTCCTGCTTTAGTTCCCTTACTTCCTCCTCCTCACGTGTGCTGGTTTCCTTGGAGACACAGCTCCTTGGTTTCCCTGTCTAATACAGACACTGACATTAATGTTTCAAAGAGGCATTTCCACCCTAATGTGACAAATCGGGGGCAGGTTTTGGAGGCAGATCCTTGTCACAAGGCGTTGGAATCTCAGCCCTGGCTGGGGATAGGTCAGTCTCATCCCAGATCTGCAGCAGATGCTCTGTGTGGGCAATGAAGTTGTGCCCTAGTTTCTTCCATCTGTTAATGTCAGTAATAATTGTTACACAAGTGGGGCATAGGGTTGATTCAATTAATATTTATGAAGGAACATGAGATCCTTTCACAGGTGGTGCTATGGAGAAATTGTTAATCATGAAAGATTATATATTTGTGTCTCTTCCTGAATGCCTAGAAGACTTGGCCATATTGTTTAAGCACTCTCATTTTGCACTCCTTCAGTACTGAAGCTGATTGGGCCCATGGTATAGCTCTTTATTACTAAAAATACCCTGAACTTAATGCTATTGACTTCAGCATGAGCAAGGAATATAGGCTTATCATCCACCTTTATTTGTAATAATTATATTGCCTAAATAATCAATACCTTATCACTTCATTAGGTAATATTTTTCACGCTCTATTTTTATCTCTGCAACTTTCATGTAAAATAAATGTGCAAATTCAGGCCTATTCTAGGGCTAAACCTTTCAAGAAAGAGGGGGAGAGGAGGGATTGGGCATATCCACTTTCACCTTCTTCAAACGACAAACTTCCTGAATTTCTGAGGGATTAATGAGGTTGCCTTAAGTTTATTACTGGAAAGTGGGCACACGTAAAGGGAATATAATGAGCATAAAAGGTGTATTGAAAAAATCCGTGAGTAGCAGCAGATGATTTAATGTCTGCAGGTGCCCTGTCCATTGGGTACAGCCACTGCACTTCATACCCTTCCGAACAACAACCAAAAAAAGACAATAATTGATGGAGGCATATTAGTAGTACTTATTACAGGTGATTTCTTTCCCATTCTCTGCATTTCTCCTCTCTCAGGAGCATATTAAGCACAGATTTGACGTAAGTCACACACTTGTTTCCTCAAAAAGAGGAAACCTACTTGCATTCCTTCCTAAAGAAGAGCAGGCAGCAGCAGCCTGGGCTTGCTGGAGGACAAACACTCCACCTGTCCTGAGCTTGAAGGACACGTCCCTTAGTGAGACAGAATCTACCCAGATTTCAGCTGTCCCCCGCGGGGAGCAGTGCAGGGCTGTGGTTTGCTCTCTGCAGGGCTCACAGCAACACTTCCTTTAAATCATTTCTCATCAGCCACCAGCAGCTCTGCAATTTCCAGCCCTCCAGGCAAAGCAGGCAGGTCACCAGGGCATGGGAGGTGTTATGAGCCCAGGGACACTGGAGGGACAGAAAAGCTTTTTACTGAGATGAGAATGGTATTTTATCACTTTTCAGGGCTTTAGTTTTAGATCAGGTTTACACTGGAACCAGAGTGGTTTGATAATGGGTGGGTGTTTTTATTACTAGCAAAAACTCTGATGCTGACATGATTACACCAGCAAAAAGTAATTTAACAATAAGCCTTATTTTCCTTGCTGAAGTGATGTGTACTAACTTGGCAGATAATCTCATTAATTAATTGAAGCTCTATTTACAGTTTATGGAGAGAGACATCTTGTTAGGGACATGCCATCCAGTCTTTTCTAGTGCAGACAAGGCTCTGTAAAGCTGCATTTTTATTTATATACATATGCTGAATTGAAAATTGGGGCACTGCTTGTAAAGCCAAGTGTTCTATCCCTGGAGAAATGAATAGAAGGCAAATCTTTGGCATCAGGAGGCTCCATGTTTGTTTTGGGAAGGAAAGCTGGCAGAGATCCCAATGCTAACTCTGAACATCTGAGGAAAAGGCTGCTGGAAAGAATTATGTCGTGACGCAGACAGGGGAAAGCCAGGAAATTTGAAGCCAGGACAGAGACTCCTACCTTAACTCATTCTGGCATGGAAAAAAATCATTGTGAAGTATTAACACCACATCCTTGGGATGCATATTCACACAGTGTGCTGCTGTTTGACTTCCCTGGGAGGAGGGAGGGCTTCACCAGTTCTTGGTGGTAGAGATTAGAGAACTGCTGGGACAGGTGGGAGTGTTAAGCCACGACAGGAGAAGATAGGGCTCATCACTGTGACATCCGTGTGGTTTTGTAACAGCCTTGGCAGGGTTATTTGGCCTGGGAGGGGATGTGCTGCTCTCCCATTATTGCCTCTGAAGAGCTGAAGGGACAAAGGACCCCTTTTTTTTCCCCCTCCAACCAACTCTGTATGCCATCAGATCCCGAGGCTCCCCTCTGCTTGTGAATTTGTGTTCTTGGTATTACAAAAGTCCATCTGTTTGTCGGGGTGACACTTAAACTGCCATTAGGACAGTGTAAGATATTATCACAGGCTGGTTAGTGGGAAACTGTTTTGCAGATGGACTCACTGCTCTTCCCCTTTTGCAGACAGAAAATGCTTTGCCTTCTTCAGCTGCTGAAGGTGAATGTGTGGTTTTATTTCGTTGCCTGTTTGCTCTTCATGTGCAGTGAAAGAGAGGGTGCCCCAACCTGGGGTAGACCTCCCAGAGGAGAGGGCAGTCATGTTTCAGGTAAGGAGGCAAAGAGAGGTCCCAGCACCAGCAGGGAGGTGGGTGAATGGTGCTGATACAACTTCCCCAAAGGTGGCCAAAGCCTGGCCCACAGGGGAGAGCTTCAAAGCAGGGTCATACTGTAGGGCCGCCTTTTCCTCTTTCGTTTAACAGCTGCTAGGGAGGAGATGACCATGTTTTTTCTGTGCCCTCTCTGCTGGGAAGCATTCAGGGTAATCTGGAGTCACAGATGTTACAGAAGCTGGATCATTTCCATTTTTTTTTCAGCAGAAGAAGTCAAGGCATACTTATTGGATGAAATGGATGATGGCAAAAGGCTTAAGCCCAGGCTATGCTCTCATCACATGAGGGCGAAGAGCACCTCTCTTTGTTTCTACACGTAGCAAAATCTTTCCCTTACCTGGACTGGAGCAGGTCCAGCCTTTTGCTGTGAGTTCTTTCCAGGCAGGTGTGCAGCAGCACTCACCTGCCTGCAATGCACAGGGCACCCTTGGATCTCCAGGTACTTCCAATCCTGTGCGGACAGCTGGAAGTGAAGGCTGGGTCTCAGCAGCCCTCTGCCCATCCTCAGAGGCCAGTTCCCCCAGGATGAGCACCAGGACCTGGCTGGATGGCAGGAATGCGTGTTCTGAGCGGGACCAGGCAGGATGTGTGCTACCGGTGTGTAACAGTGCTGTGAGTGTGGGCAGCTCCTGTCACTGCATCTTGTCAGTGCAGAGCTTGAGAGCATCCTCCTGGGACAGAAGCATTTTGCCCCTCTCGTTTGACTGAAGTGCCACCCTGTCAGATTAGCTCTGCTCCTACAGGGCACCAGCTTTTCTGCCTTAGCAGATAAACCTCTGCCGGCCAGATCACGGCATCGCAAACTCCCAGCATAACCTGCCAGCAGGCACCACGGGCTCAAATCAGCCCTGGGTTCAAAGGGGCACTTTGGGTTTAGAACCCACAGTGAGCCTGATTATGACTTCAGCCTGGGAGATGAGGAGTGCAAGTGCCCCAGGTGACCAGAGCAGGGCAAGGCTGCAGAGAGAGAACTGGGTTTGTAGGTGCAGCCCTGGCTGCTGGCACAGCGCAGACTCCTCCTGCATGTGGTGCAGTCAGAAAATGCTTGCATGTTTGGATTTTAGAAGATGAAACCATCATAATGCATGTCTCCTAATAAAAGATAATATAGAATGCAATAATATACCAACCCTGTTGGCTTCTCTGGTTGCTAGCCCCATATTAATGTATAATGCATGCACACAGCTCCACACGCTGAGACCCGTCTTTGTGCACATAATTACGGGTTCTTGCATAAAGGCTGCAGGTGCTTCTATTTTAACCCTGTATTACAGTGTCTTAAATTCAATACAGAAGTCACCCCAGCTCGATTCTCATTCTTCACCTCATCTTGGGTCATCCCTTTTCTCCAGAAGCTCAAGGGACATGGCAGATTATTTGACATTGACAAACACCCGCTGTCCTAAGCATCAGATTTCAAAAAAGCACATTCTGGGATACAGGTACAGCACACGACATGCACTTGGTGTCTCCCCACAAGCCACTGGTCTTTCCATGCTCCAGTTTTTAGATTTGCAGGGCAGACATTGTGTTGCTCAGGAGTGGAGTGTGACCCTGGACCAGGTCTGAAGCCCATGTGCTGTGCTCTGTTCTCTCTGTCCCTGCTGCAGGCAGGAAGGTTACTCAAGGTAATTCAACAGGATTTCAGTGGAAATACCCGGGGGTGACATGAGTGCAACTGCTATGCAGGAGAGGTGCCCAAATTTGCACGAGTGCAACCACGATTTCCGTTTGGCTGCCACACTTCAGAGCCTCTGTCAAGCCACAGTTTGGCTGCTGGATGTGCTGCCCCAGCTTTTTGCTATCCCTCCCTGCTCTCAGATCCAGCTGCTCTCTTACTGTTGGTTTTCACACTCATTTTGTCACTCTTTGTACAACATAACCACTAATTGGTGCAGCTAATTAACTGTTAAAAGGTAGTGTCTTGGTCTTCAGATCCAACCCATGGATCTGAGGAAAGCTTTCCTCGGAGAGACAAAGGCAGTTACAGCTCTGAACACCCTAAACTCATGTCATTAGAGCTGCACCTGGGAGATTCAACTCCTCATTTTGTTTTCCCTTTGAGGGCCTCAAGTGATGTTTTTTCTTAGTCAGAAGTCGGAAGTCTTGTAGTGGACAGATGGCATTTTTCAAGTGAAGATGGGATGAATAAAACCAAATATTTGTTTCAGTTTGAACAAAACTAATTTGTCTAATCAGACTGTCTTCCTCTGGCATCTATCCATGGAAATACAAACCACAAAGTAGCAACCAACAGCTCTGGATTTTACACTGAAGTCCTTCCCTAAGAGACTGAGTGTCCTGTTCAGTATAGATCTCACTGGGTTCCCAGGGCTTGCTTTCTTTATTTGAGGTTTGGTGCAACAGCAAAAACTGCTGCTTTGTTTCTTTCGGAGACATTAGATCATTCTCTGAGTAACTCTGCATCCTCAGAACTGGGGTTCTATGACTGTACCCCCACAAAACCTCCTGTACAGAGGGCATGTGTAACACCACTGGTACAGCAGCTCCGGCTGCTCTGTGCCCAGCCAGGGCCAGCTGCTGGTAACCAAACCCTTGTTTTTGTCAGCCCAAGATCCCATTTCAGGCAGACTTGTACACAAGCTGTAAATCATCAGGTCCTTTCTTTCACTTCCTTTTGTATATAAGGTAATGGCAGTCCTACTTTCATTTGGCAGTAATTTATAATTTGACCGTGGCTTAATGAAAATCCTGCTGTTCTTCTCCCTGGAATTTGACAACAGACATTACAAAGAAGTCCTTCCTTGACCTTTCCCTGTTGGCCAGTCCTGGAAATTAGAGTGTCTTCATTTTAATGAGCTCAGAGGATTGGGGAGTTGCAAGAAAAGAAAAATCTATTTCAAAAATACCTACCTCCTCTTGTGAATATGTCAGGACATGTTTTTAGATGCAGAGCTCTTACTTGAACAGGCTTGTTCTCTCTTCATTCTATGGCTTCTCCAGCAGAGCTGTTCTTGGCTCCAGCCTGTGCTTTATGATGCAAGGCCATGTTGACTTTGCATGAGGTTTGTTGCGACATACAGAGCAGATTTGTAAACCACCCCAGCCTTTGCTCCCCTCTCAGTCTAGGTGGCAAACCAAGGGTGACCTGCCTCTGTGTGTGTGTATACAAATACATGTAAACACACACACAGAAAATAAGAACAATACAAGAATATATAACGATATAGGATGCAATATAAAAACATCTCTGCACGGCTTCCAGGAGCTGTGTCTAACCTGGCAGGGCCATCCGAGAAGTGAAGAGGAAGAAAATGAACTAAATTGAAATGACTGAGAATGGAATGAGGTCAGGAGATGCTGGGTTTGGGGCTCTCCTCTGCTGGGTTCCCTCCCTGTGGGTCCCTTTCTTGGCCATGTGGGTCTGAACTGTGCCCAGTGCAGGTTGGAAATTTGGGTGATGTGGAGACAGAGCCCAGCAGCTGCAGGGCTCACCCTGCATGGGACAGGACTTCTGCCTCAGAGCCAGAGTGATGCTGCTCTAGGAGTGATGGTTTGGGACTATGTACCCACAGGCTGCAGGCGCTTGTAAATTAAAATAAAATATTTGTTAGAAGTTGATAAAACTCAGCTGGATTTTTTTGATTTTTACCAAAAAGCTTCATGTATGGCCGGGCATCTTGTTACCTTTCAGGGTATTGAAAAATTTCCTTATTTTACCCTTTTTGTTGGGTAAGATGATTTCTTCCAGAACCAGTGCTATGGCATCAATCAGATTTTAAGCCCAAGCTCATGGCTATGGAGTTACTCCTCTTTTACCAACCTGAGTGCCTGATTAGAAATTCAGTCTGCTTTCACACCCCCAAGAGAGAGGGCTGGGTACCTCCAGAGGAAATTCAGATCTCAGGTGGATTTTGTTCCCTCTAAGGTGACAAGACACTTCATTTGGGTTCAGTGAGAAAAACACAGGTTTGGTCTCTACTGTGCATTTTGGGTTTCTGGTCCTGGAGGTGGTGTAAGCACAGCTGTGGAAGATCCTGTGCAGCTCCATGCCTTAGGACAAGTTTGCCATGTGAAAAATCGGAATTTGTATAGGTTTGAAAGCTGTATAAATAATAGTGGTTTTTTAGTACTACACCAGTGCTATCTTGTGTACATATTTATTTAGTAGTAAGACCGAAAGCTTGGAAGAGAACTGTGTTTGCAAAGGGCTGTGATGGCAAAGGTTTCCTTCTCATGTCCGTGTGCAGCACATAATGGAAGCAGATATATAATGAAAAATATGTAGGAAAGGTAATTTATTCTGTCAGTGTCGAATACCCACACAAATCAGTCTAGCTCTATATTTATATTTGCAGAGTTTATTAGCACAAAATAAAAAATAAACCATAGTGAACATAAAATAAACCCCACTGGAATATGGGAATAGTGTCACCAAAGCTGTCCTTGCTGATGCTTCAGTGCATTTATCCAACACTAGGGCTGAGCACTCCCAAACCAGCACTGAACAGTTTGGCTTTGAGATGAGTCAAGGAGGGAAAGACAGGGATTGTTGGTTGTGAAATCAGGGTAAAATCTGGAGCAGCCATACATAAACATGGACATGCTTATGTGAAGGATGAATGTGCAAATACAAAATACCCTCAGGCCTTAAATCACAAGAATCTTGCAGTGATGCTGCCCCAGGCCAGGATTACTCAGGGCAGGACCTGCCATCAGCCAAGGGCTTCTTTGATAAGGATGGCTTTATACTATGCTGGGTTTAGCCCCAGTGTGAGAAAAGTGATCGTGATTTCCTTGATCCCATAAAAAAGTTTTTGCTTTAGCTGATGATTTCTCACTGTGGCCTGTCTAGGGAGCTGGGTGGTAATTTTCCAAGTGGAATGGTTAGTGGATACCAGTCTTGCCACTATAAAAATGAGGAAAACAGCTGTCGTTTTTGCAGTCAGGTAAATACTGAGCCTGAGCATGGTCATGCCTGAGTAGAGACCTGGTGCTGTGTTCACCTGGCTGTGGCAGAGTACAAATTAGACATGCCTTGTCTCCCCAGGGATTTTACAGCTATGGAGCTAAGGCACATTAATTATCCTGCCGTCAAAACAAACCTTTCTTCTGTGCTGAGGACAAAGCTGCTGCTCAGAGCTGGACTCAGAGCTGGAATAATGGGCTGTGTGAGGTCAGGGCGGAGGTGCACTGGCAGAGCTCCATGGGCAGGCATGCAGAGTGGCTGCCCACATTCCCACGGGCTTAGCTCAGGCTGTGGCCCTTGCTAGCATGTCCATTTTTGACAACAAATACGAGCAGCTTTGCCACTTCCTCTGTGTCACTGTTGACAGAAGCATGGGCATTGTCCCATTCCCCTCCAAGCTGGGAACTGTGCAGAAATTTTCAGCTGGAGTAGACACATCTTCATGATGCTGTTCTCCATCCCTCCTCCAGCAAAGCCTTGCTGCAGTGGGTAAATTGAGACCAAAGCAGAGACTCGGAGCTGTTTGGCTTGGGTTTTCACATTTCAGGATAAAAAGCAAGATCTGTAATGTAAAGCTGTGTAGCTAATCAGCTGGAATAAAGGTCCAGAGAGCAGCCCTGGCTGCACTGGAGCCACAGCTCCCAAGAGAGGCTGAGGATCTGCCCTCCAAGCCAGGCAGAACAGCTGGGTCACTCCTGCCGGGCCATGTTCAGTGTAGAGGACAGGACTGCTTTTGGAGGCAGCCACATTCATCACCCACAGCAAAATTTAATGAACAGTCAGCCTTTTTTGGCAGCTTTTTATTGCAGGGAGGGCAGAGGGTTTATGTGAACTGGATTTGTGAAGGCAGTTGTACAAATATTTGTTCTCTGCTCCTTAGCAGCAAAGGGATGAGTACAAACAACATCCCCATTTAAGGTCCCACTCACTTGTTACAAAAGATTGATCCCATTTTGGTTGTGTTACAGGCCTCCAGCTTGGTTTGCAGCTGTGTAAGGTGTAGCTCAGCTCCACTCCATAGCCTGGGACAGAGCCTGCTCATGACAGAGGAATGCTGCAAGGATGGAAATCCTCCTGCACAGGGAAGAGATTTGGCCTAGGAAGTGGCTGTAGAAAGGGCACCTTTGGGATCTCCAGTCACTGCTACAATTCCATCTATATCTCAAGCTATCTCAAGCATCCATCTGCTCCCTGGGAAGGTGGGATCAAGCCACAAGCATCCAGGTGGTTATTTACTCAGTGAGGCAGTTCCCTCCTGCAGGCACTGCATCAGGTGATTCGTTCTTACTGAAGGAAAAGAAAATTCTAAAGACAAAAAAATTCACAGGAAAATTTTAGCATGTGGATTCAGTGCACAGGTTAGATTAGGGCTGCTCTGTAAGTGACCCAGGATCAGATCAGAATGTCAAGACTGCAGTGTGTAAGACCTCTCCCTCCCACCTTGGATTAAACCCTATGCCATATATTGAAAAATGAAATACTGAATAGCTGCTCCCAAAGTGAACATAGTCCGTTCAGCTGCGTGATTTTTCCCACGGGAAAAAATACTGTTTGATTATGGCATTAAATAGTGTGCAATATTAGACAGATACAGACAAGCTAAGACAGACTTAACTTGAATTTTGGTGCTCCCTAAGGTTAAGGTCTTTGATTTTGCAACTTCAGTACTACTCTTTTATAGGTGGAGATATTTTGTGCTTAAAAGTGTTTATTTTTAAACCCCTCCTCATGCAGTGGAGAACAGGTCTCTGCTGTGACCATAGAAAAACTGTGAGAAAAAGAGCAGTTTGAACAAACTAACTTGGATGATTCCAAAACCATTTAGCCTTGATTCCCTTTAGTGATCTCATATTGCACTTTTATCATCACTGTAATTTGGTATTAATATTTTTAAATTGAAGTACAGGAACATTTCTGGCGGTTGTTTTTGGTAGGTTCCCCATCAATGTCTACTTAACCGGAAACAGAAAGTGTCAAGCACACATTTAATTATGGAGATGTCTGCATGACAGCATAAAATCTCAAATGAAAAAGAAACACTTGTAAAATGGATAATCAGCAGACTTAAAAGTCTCGGTCATCTTTAAATAGCAATATATTGATGACTAAAAGCAGCACTCGTGTAGTGCGCTATGCAGCCTGTAGTTGAACAACCATTTATTTTAACCTTCCATGTTGCAGGAGTGCAAGTAGGAGCACAGCCCATCCCTCACTTTGTGAGGGATTAATGTCACCATCCAAAAGTTGGGCCTCTGTCCCCTTTGAGTTTTGACTCCAGAACAAAAGGGAAGAGGTTAACTCCTCTAGAGTATCACCTCTCCTCTCCTAAGGGGCATTTTTCCTCAAAGGAGGCATTCTCATTTTTGTCTCTAAGGGCACTAAAGAGCTTTCAAATGGTTAATGTTAGTGCAAATGTACCCAGTACAGCTCTATTGCCAAAATATGGGAATTTGGACTTCCACTTAAAAACTGAAAATGCCTTTATAAATTTCGGATAGAGACTTTTGTCATTTTGACTAAACCTTCACAGACGTTTTTCCAGTTACTAATAGCTTTTTACTAATAGCGTTTTTCCGGGTTACTAATAGCTTTGGGGTTGTTTTCTAGAATTAAGTAAAATGCTATTACAAGACTCTTGTAAAGTTCCAAAGAATTGGAGGCAGTTCAGAAACCACCATTCCTATTTATATCAGATGTGAGGCTGTTTGAAATGAGCCTTGGGCAGTCGGTAGGAGCAGGACAGGGCACAGCTGCGAGCGGGGTCAGCTGAGGGCAGCTGCCACCATGGTGGTTTGTGTGGGACACGAACAGCACAGTGCCCTCCCCACTCTCACACCAGGGCTGTATCTTGCCCTGTAATTTATAAAATTGATCCTGCTAAAACCAAACAGAAAGGAGGAGAGTGGTGTCACCTCAGCCAAGAGGAACAGTCTGAGCACAGCACAGGAATTCCTGGGCCTTGATCCGCTGCCAGCGCCGGGGCCCCAGCACTGGGGAAGCTACTGAGGAAGCAGAGTTTGAAAGCATGGCCTTCCTCCAAGGCTCTGCAATTTATGTGGCCTTGCAATTTAGCACCCACAAGGTATGGATAAGAAGGTTGTAATGCCCAGTGCAGCAGAACAAGGTTAGGCCCCAGAGAGGATTGCCGCTCCCCTCTGTGGGAGCAGCTCAGAAGTGACAGCCCCAGGGAAGGATCACTTTCTGGAAAGACATGATCTGTGCCCACCCAGCTGATATTTCAGCTCTTCATCAGGGGCACTGTCTGTTTATTTCTTGATTTTGTTCAACCACCCTCTCCTTATAAATATTGCTGCTGAGCCTCAAGACCCAGGAATCTGGAGGACAGGAATTTGCTGTCTGAGGGTCCAATCTTAAAAACAGGTTGAGAGACTCCTGTGCCCCTCTGGATTGTTGTTTACTCACTTGCTGTCCCACTGGCTCCTAAACATTTCCCAAGTGTTGGGGGTTTTTTTCCCCCTTTAGTCCTTCTAGCAATTATGTAATGGGTCAGAGTCTCATTTGTGTGAGTCCAATCCCTCAGCTGTATCACTGGAATGCTGTAGACTTTCACCTACTACAGCAGAAAGAGAAGTCAGGTCAGAGTCTGTCTGAAAACTTATCCCTTCCATTGAAGATAACACAATTTATAACTCTAACTCAAGGACAGACAGAATTAAGTGGATGATGGATATAAGGCCTCACGAAGGTTGCCAATAGCAGTAACACTTGTTTTGCAATCACTCTGTTTGGAGCAGAGTAGACAAATTTGCACTGGAATCAAACTTCTTGATGTCTCTGTCTCTTGCAAGTCCTCTGACCTCTCAGCAACTTGGTCTGGCCATCAGTGAGCGAATGATATATCCCAAGAGTTTCCTGTTGTTCACAAGGGACGTGGTGAAACAGAACTCCCTTTACTCTTTGTAACACCATAAGCAAGAAACAGAACATTTGGACATTTGTCCTCGAATAACAGAAGTTATTTCTGCAGAAACACTGCAAAAACAGTCTATAAACTTATCAGGGGAATTGCAAGTTAGGCAATCACTCAGACTCTCTTGTCCCTGCCAGACACTCTGCTCCCTCTTCCAAAAACTGACAAGCATTATTCAGATTGAGAGATCTAGTAGGGAGAGTGTGTCTGATGTTTGTTGGACTCTGTTAAAGAACATGTTCATTTTGCTTCAGAATTATATTTGTAAACATTTGTAAGTAATAGATAGAAATGGATTCGTATTTTATTAAGTCTGTTTACAAAACCTAAAAGACCTGAGACAACGCTATGCATTGGAGTACAGATGTTTTTTCCCTTTCCAAATGTATTTAGGAAACCTAAAATAAATAAAACTAAGAGGCTGTCAGCTAGCTGGCAGGAAGGGCAGGGTGAGTTCGTGGGCTCTGTGCAGCCCCTGCCAGTGAGGCCAAGCTCCTGTGCAGACGATGCTTCATGACCTGCACAGGGCAGTCAGGCACCTCTTCAGTTTCACTGACTTACACTCACCTTGATCCTTCTCTCCTATAGTTTTTTTTGGTTTTTTTTTTTTAAACTATTAAGAAAACTAAGTACCATTTTAAGCTAAGTGAGAGACTATCCAGCCAGAGTAAAATTTCAACCATTTAACAACTGCCAAGAAATCAATTTGTTTTCTTCTGCTAAATATGTTTAAAATCTCTAAGCAGTCCAAATGGGATGTAGGAATCATTTTCTTTTAGATGACAAATGATGGGCTAAATTCCACCCACTCTGTTCACTTTGGCCTGACCTAGGGCTGATAGGAAACAATGAACGTCTCTCCGTTAACTTAAATGGATTTTGTGTCAGTCCCATTAAGTAACAGCTTATTTCCCTTCATTGATTGTGATGTCAAAGATGAGGAATTAAAAGTGATTATGGATGGCAGACACGTTCGCAGAGCAAAAACGCAGAGATGGGGAGAAGAAAGGAGGGGAAAAGATTTTGCATGTCAGTGTTATAAACATCAGTTAAAGATGGTCTACTCTGGACAGGGATTCAAACACAGAACTGCTTTATTCTGGCTTTGGTATAAGGGTGAACATCTTTCATTTACTTCTGAAAAGGGAAAAATTTGGGGATATATTAAAATATTGGGTCCAAAGAGAAATAATTTAGTTCTGCATGGGTAACACATAGCTAAAAAGATCTTCAAAAACCTCCACTTTTGGTTGCTAAAATCCACCATCTGAGAGAAGGCAATAATGGTCTTTTTTTTTCCTCAAGGGTGGGGTACAGCTGGGGCTTTCCTTTGCAGGCCACAATAATGAGACAGCTGGAGGATGGGGTAAGAGACCTCATCTCTTAGGATCTATTGACACTGGGAATATATACTGTTATAATACAGTAGAGTAATTCTTTATTCTCTGTTGTAGACTTCCTAAAGGCAGGCTACAACACAGATCTTCATGGCTCTTATCCCTTTGGTTTAAGAAAGTGAGCTGTAATGGTTCAGGTGTTCTCCAGTCTGAAGCTGAAGGCAGTGGCAGCTGCTTAGCTCCTGAGTCAGGTTGTCCTGATTTGGCCTTTCATATAAAATTCTCTTTATGAGTGAATTTTACCTTTAATAACTCCCTCTGTGCCTGTCAGCCAAAATTCCATACTGATTTCTGCTAGAGGAACTGATAGATGTTCCAAGGGCTATTGGCCACCATCGTTTTTATGGTACGATTACTAAAAGTCAAACCCTCCTGACATTTTTTACTTCTAAAAGAGCTTTGAAATCTGGCACCTTTATGACTAAAGCTCCCTAAAGGAAGCACTACAGAATCGATATCTGAAAGCAGGATAATTCTGCATTTTTGAAGTAAAAGTTCTCTGCAGTCATTAACAGACTTGATTCATCTGATGACTCAGAATTTGTGCAGCTGGTCCAAGGCCATTTCAGAGACTGAAAAGTGCTGCTTTTCTCTGCTTCTCTAAAGAAGTGATCTTTTCTCACTTATATGAAGCACCTCCCGCCCTCATGTCAGCTTCTTCATTTAAGAAGGTTATATTCAGAACGTGCACCAGCAAGGAATTTGATTGAAAAGATGAATTAATATAAAATTTGACCTTCATTGGTTTTCCCAATCTGCATTTTGAAATCTTTGAAATGTCCTTTTGTTTACTGGAAATGCAATACATGGCAGGACTATTGTGATACACAGGCCAAATGACTGCAAAATAATGCTTCTCCATTATTTTATTGTAATTAAACTTTGTTAGTCACATAGATAATCATATTATAATTTCCTGCTTGTCTCATGTTTTCAGGAGCTTCATGCTTAGTGATTTGAAGTTCCTGAATCAGATACATTCTCTTTACATTTTTGTTCAAATTTTTTAAACAATCAGAGCTTACATTTTCTATGACACATTTAGATTTTATTTTCATTGTAAAATTCCAGTCTTACGCCAGATTTTAAATGTTAATAATTCAACCATTACATTTGAAGGGGTTCAATGGCTCAATTCACTGATGATTTAAATAGTCAATTTTCAATCATCACTGTCTTCTGAGAGTTTATAGCTGTGCAATTCCTTTCCCATTAATTGCTGTCATAATAAAGATTCCTATCGACTGGAAGTACTTCGATGTTATTCCCCATGGTAACTGTTTATTATCCTCACAAAATCTTGTGGGTTTCTGGAACATGAAAAATACACTTTCCTCAGAAATAGTGACAGAAGAGAAACCTTCCGCAGAATTTGATATTTCACTATGCAGACTAATGTAATCTAATACAAGGCCCATCCCTCTAAAATCGCTTCTTTCACTTGCAGGCAGTTGTTCTATGATGTGAGTAGCAATGCTGTAATCCCATTTCAGGTTTAGTACTGGCAGCAAGACCTGGGACATCAGGTAAATGTTTATGTTTCAACATTTCTACTGTAAGTGGCTGTCTATGCCAAGAAGCCAGCCCTTCTTAGATACCTATGTCACCCTGGAAAAGTTGTTCAGGCCAGAACTAATTCCATTAGTGTTTGGAAAGCTATTTATAAGCCTGCCTTCAGTGGGATGACCTTATTAATTAGAGTCAAGGAAGGCTGAGGGATGGAGAGGTGCTCATTTCACAAGACCACTGACATGCATTTCAGTAAGTGATGGTTTTCCTTCACACTATGCTCGAAAAGACTGTCAAATAAAGCAGAAATCTGGGTCAGTTTGCAGGAAAAAAAAAAAAAAAAAGAAGCTATATCCATGCTGTCTGCAGGACCCAAAGCATAACTTTCTACAGGTTACTTCTGCTGGCACGTCCTTGAACATGCTAACAAAGCCCAAACCCTTTGTTCTCTAAATCCAAGGAAAGGAAAGAGCTTTACCACTAAATCTTCTAAATCAAACCTTAATGAAACCACCACCTTCCTCCATTATCATGCACACCCCTAAAACAGGAAGGCTAAATCCTAATATTCTGTTTCTTATGAAGTCAGAAGAAAGCAGAAGGGTACTCTTCTACCCTTTATTTACCCCACATGCTTGATTTACTCTCTGGTGTAACCTGGGAGTGGAGGGGAGTTTCACCTGCCAAACTCGTTTCCTGTGCCTCACTAAGGCCTGTGCTGCTCTGCTCCCTCCCCACTGCATTTAATTGGCTCCCTGAGCCGTGGTGTCCTGCTCTGCTGCCTCTGAAACCAGCTCATCACCACTGCCAGCTCCAAAAAGTGAGTACCTGGGAGCATGAGCAGTGTCTTGTCACTAACACATCCGTTTTGGCAACTGTGGAGCTGCTCCTCTGTTATCTGTTTAACAAATCAGGGGACTGGTTATTGTGCAGGCTTATAATAAGAACTCATCTGTGCCATGCGGCCAAAAGAAACTCAGCTTTTGTACGAGATGTTTATCAATATAACCTCCTGCCAGAATCTCATTCACCACTGGCATCCCAAGTGGCAATTAAATTTTTCATCTTGGGTGGGGAAAAGGAAGCTTTCAGCAAATCCTGCCTATTCATGGATTTGTGCAACCCAAGACAATTTTGCAATGCAGAGAAAACTACAGACCCCACTTCTGTGTCCCTCTTTGCATAATCCTAATGCAGGCATTTAATGTCTCATTCAGAAATTATGTATGTCTTTATGCGACAATTTGATGCTCATCAATAGTCCAAGAATACACACTCCTCCACCTCTAGACAAGTAGACAGTGCTTGTGAAGGGCTGGCAGGAGATTGTACATGGGTAAAATTTGACCTAAAAATAATAAGGGCAAACCACAGAGCTCATGTACTCCTGACTGTCAAGAATTGTAATTAGTAATGGATTTGCTATGCAAACACCTATGAGGTACCAAATGGGTGCCTGTTGGGTATCAGACTGGGATTGCCTGGTTCATTTTGGAAACCCATTTTACAAATACCTTACAGAACTAAAGTCTCTTCACCTCATGAAAAATAATAGGTTAAATGTCTTATTAATTAGCCCTTGTCTGTTTATGTTCAGTACATTGCTCCTTCCAAGCACACCACATGACTGTGCCCCACAGCAGGGATGCATTCAGTAAGAAAAGTTCTTTCACCCTTCTTGTAACCCTGACTTGTTTATTAAAATACATTTCTGGCTGAGTGCACAATGACATATTTCTAGTCTTAAGAATGTTTTTAAAAACTACTTCAGGTATTTGAAGGTTCTGTTTTTTCTTACTTTGTAAATAATAGTAATCAAACTAACAAGGTTTTTGCTTCCTTAATCTTGTATGCTGAATGCCAGTTTTTAGGACTTAGACTTAGTGGTTCCTTGGTCCATAACAAGGGGTTTCTTTTATTGTGGTTTTTTTTAAGGCACTCTTGGTTCATTCGATCATCAAAAGCAATTACAGCGATGAGTTCAACAAGAGTCACTGGTACTAAAAATATGTTATTGGTCAGGACTGCTCTAACAATACCAGTGCTGAGTAATTTAGTGCTCTCCTTAATAGATACAGACTTCCAGTAAAAAATATTCCAGTTTCATCACTACTGTCGTGATGGTTGGGGTCTTCTTAACCTGGTTCCACTCAGCCAGGCTTCATGATATGAATGTTCTTATTTTCATTCAAAGTAAACAAGTTTGAACAGTGATTTTTTTTTTTTTTTTTAACTGTATCTTGAATCTGTGTACCTTTGATGCTCCAGCAACAGGAAGTTACACTGGTTCAGATCTATGTCCACGGAACAAAGGTGGAACAACAGGCTTTGAAAACTGTGAGGAGAAAAGCTCTATGACACATTTGCGAGTAGAGTCTAGATCAAAAGTCCAAGGCAGCAGGGAAGGAAATGAAAATGACAGTGACTTGGGAGAAGGCTGAAGAAAGAGTCAGAGAGGAGCAGAGGGAGTTAGAGAAGATGCAGACAAGATGCAACACCTCTGTGTGCACCTTTGACTATATCAGCACACGCATTTTACATGAGTCAGTTCAGCTTTTTGCCGGAACCACAAAGCAGCCAGCCTTCCAGTCATGGTGTCCACATCACATGTTCCTGAACATTTCTACAACCTGAAAGTGCACATTACTGGGGGAGTTGCAGAGGAATGCAAGGATGGGTGTGTGATGCTGAGCAGGAAGGCTGCATCACCACAAGCCCTACCTCAAAATAAAGCCAGGATATTGGGATACTGCTGGCCCTTCAGCTGTTGAAATACAGCTGTGTGCAGGTCTGGGCTCTTCTGCAGCATCCTCAAACTTTGCTCCTTTTGGATTAACAGATAACATAAGCAATATGAAGCTTTATTACCAGTGACACTGTTAAATCGGATGACAGATTGTACCAACATATTAACAGTGATACTCACTAAGATTAATGGGAGTATTTCTCAGGCAACTAGCTTGGCTGTGCATTTCAGGAGCTCTCCTTTCCAGCAAGAAGCTCTGCCCTCCTCTTTCAGAAAAGCTGAGCAGCTAAGTCTGCTGTCTGCAGAAGTCTTCTGGCTTCTCAGCTATCCTAGCAGCAAGGAAGCCCCTGCTGGAAAACAAAATCTGCAATTTGCATCAGAAGAGCTTATTCTTTACTGGAACTACAGAAACTGAGGGGCAAGTCTTACCATGGCAGTTTACAAAACTGTTACCACCTAATGCTTTGCTCACTGCTGGCACAGGGGAAGAGTTGGTAAATGGGACTGAGAGCCATGAACAGTCAGATTGAGCCTGACATGCAGCCAAGCCATGATGCTCACACTTCCCTATGCTGCCTGTGCTGGAGGTGGTTACCTGGCAGAGGTGACATCTTTAGCTTGGGAGATGACTTACAAACCATGTAACAGCTGCCAACAGATCCCATCTGTCTCAGTCTTACCATGAAAGATGTTGACACTGGGTATGGGTTATTTGTCTAAACTCGTGGTTCGCTTTGGTGTGCCTCTACTAATAATTCCTGTTGGGTGCTGGAACAGTTGAAAATCCCACCATAAACAAGATATTAGAAGAATAGCATGAATAGAACTTAATATTCTCCTAATTCATGCCCTGATTTGTACTATACAAGGCAACACCACGTTCACTTCACAGAAATATGCTTGACATGGTCCTTTCATTTAGTGAAATAACCTTTGCTTGGCCAAGTTTGGTTTGAGTAGGTCTAAGACTAGAGCATAGAGACAGGGAAACTCTGCCAGCCAGGTTATCACAAACAGTCTGGCCACTGTAACCTCGATTTGCTCGATTTGGAGCAGGTAAATGATCCCATGTGCAGCTTTACGTGACAGCAAAGCCACGGCATTTTGCAGTTCTCTCCTGTGCCCCGCCGGGGTGGACCCCATGGACGGGTGGGTGAGGTCACCCGGGTCAGTCTGTGCCGAATCCCTTGTGGAAAGGCTCCTACAGCTCCCAGACTGGGAAGAGTAGGCGTGTAGCCACCGCCAAACCCTCCTCTCTGATGAACGAGCTGAAACAACGGGGACTGAACCGCTGTCCCCAACAGCCCTCCGGTGCTGCTCCATCCTCCTGCGAGGCTGCGGGACGAACTGCAGCCAGGCCCTGGGCACGGCCAGCNGACCCCCCGCCCCGGACCCATGCGGCGGCTCCGGGAGCGGTTCCGGAGGTGAGCTTGCCGCGTCCCCCGGCGGGAATGCGATCCCCCTTCCTGCCCGAGCCGCTCCCCGCGGGACGGGACCCCCGGCCGGGATGAGGGGTGGGTGGGGGAGCCGAGGTTTTCTCGCCGGTGCCGGGCGGGGAGGGCAGCGGCGTCCCAAGAGGTGCGAGTGCGTGTGGGTGAGGAGGGTCTGCCTGGCTTTTGTTTGTGTGTTTGTTTATTCATCGCCGCCGTTAAATGGGTGAAGGTTCGCGCATCCGGCCGTGTGTCACAGCCGCGCATCGCGGGCTCCCGCGGGGCCCGACCTGTGGCTCCTGGGCCGGGCTGGGTCAGCACCCGCCGGCTCCGTGTGCCCCCGCGGGGCGATGGAGCTCCTTGTTCTGCTGCCTCCGGCGGCGCATTGAACATCATGGAATCGCAGAATGGTCTGGGTTGGAAGCGCCCTAGAGCTTCTCTCATTCCGCTCCCTGCCATGGGCAGGGACACACCTAGCACTATCCCAGGTTGCTCGAGGCCCTGTCCAGCCTGGCCTTGGACACTTCAGGGATGAGGCAGTCACAGCTTCTCTGTGACAGGGCCTCAGCACCCTCACAGGGAAGAATTTCTTCCTAGTATCCAGTCTAAATCTATGCTTTTTCAGCTTAAAAATTAACCCTCGTTCAGCTTAAGATGCTGCTCCTGTTCATGGTGGGATCGATTGGGTGAGTGCAGTCGTGATTCTTGGATAAACATCTGTGGATTTTTGGTTCTTCACTGCCCAAAGTCCAGATGCCAGACTGATAACTGGTGATGGACAGCCCATCTCCTGCGTGAGGCCAGTTTCACAGTGGCTTCCCTGACCAGGTATCTGCCGTAGGGCTGCCTGCTCTCCTTTCACCAACTTGCTCAAGAAACTAAAACCTAAGTATTAAAAGGGAAATAAAACTGAAAGAGAAAAATATGAATGCAGTCGGACGTGGTTTCTGTGCTAGCCCACACCTTGGTTGGCTGGTCCCTTGCCCCTGAGCTCAGATGTGCTGCAGCACCTGGGGTGACTTGTGATTGCTGCCCACTCTTTGCTTGAATTGCTGCCTTTTGTACTTGCCAGAAGACTGGGGAGGTCTTGGGGAGGTCAGCAGGATGCACAGACACTTTTTTCCATGACCCAATCTATATATGATACCAGAGTTGTTTGTGGATTCTCAGAGTGTTGCAGGTTTCCTTTTATCTTTAGTATCATGCTGTAAGTACATGAACCTTCTCACAGCGAGTGATTTCGCTCGTATTTCCAAATAAGGGAACTGCTTCTGCACTGATATGAATTATTTCTGTGCCCGAGATGCTTAGTGATAGTAAAGATTATTTGAACAGTTACAAACCACAGCTAGATACTGTCAAATCCAGGAAGGAAGGTGCAGAGGAATATGGATCTACTTTTAATTGAATGAATTTGTAAAGAGGAGATATCAGCCAATTTGGTTAAAGCAAGCAAGCTTTTTTAAATCCTTTAGTTTCTCTTCAAAATCTAATCTAAATGGTCATCAGGAAAATGTAGTGCAGATCTGTTTTGACCTGCTTGTAATTTTTTTTGTTTTTCCTCTCGAAAACAAAGAGCCTAGATAACATCCTAGATACTGAAGCATATATTTAGATAATGAAGCAATTTTTAATCCCATTTGATCTATATTACTGCCAGTTTTGTGGAGTTACACCCACCTTGTTGCAGTTTCTCATACACTGTTGTTTGTGGTTTGTTAGGTCTAAATGGCTTCTCCTGCTGCTGGAAAGCACAAAGAAAGAAAGACACTAAAAGGGGGAATGTGCTTTTAAGCTGGTAAAAGGAAGTATGAGGTCGTTTGAGCTGAATAAAGGAAATATACTTCCTGAAAAGACTAAAAAAATCCAGATCTTTGAGGCCATTGTCAGTGCTTGCTGTTTTTACTGACATTTTGCTTCATGCTTAAAACAATAATTCATTCAGCAGATGGGAATCATCAATAAGGCAAGATTTGATTTCCCTTCTGCAGTTTGAGGTCTAAGCTTGCTGTGATGCCAGACACATTCCCTACATATATGTGCAATAGATTCGGGATTTTGTAATTTATTTTTCTAAGCTGGCTTTGCATACAAAGACAAAGCATTAAGAACCCTCGGATTTTCCTTCTGCTTTGTCTCCCAAATACTATCTTCTCTTAATTCTGGAATCTCTAGGAAACATACAGCGTCTGCTCTTTGGAAATGAATAGGAGCTTGAGATTAGGGTCTGTCACAAAGGATAGATCAGTCTGTATGCTAAATATTTAAAATATTTGAAGTATTTAAAGATCAAGCAGTGTGAAAAGAGGGGTATAAGTTTCTTCCCTCTTGTTTTGAATTGTCATTTATCTCTTTCAGTACCTCTTTTCTGCTTATATTGGGAATGTGTTCATCGAAAGTTGTTTGCTTGCTGTGAGATTCTGAACCTTGGACTTCCTTGGCCTTGAGCAGATCCTGAGCATTGAGAATTTAAATTGTGAAAAGGAACTCACAGCTCAGTTCAGTGGGAAAGGATTCTGCTCTCCTGGCTGGCTGCAAGCAGTTCTTAGTCTCTTAATTTCAGAATTTTCATATTCTGGTATTGAAGGCATTAATATTTTATCTTGGATATCTTGGATTGTCAGTATCTTAAATGGAGAAGTATTTATGTGTCCTTGTGAGATGTGCTGCATATCTTCTGATTAAATGACTCTGGTTTCACCAGATCTGCTATTAAAGAATGCATTAGAGACTTGCTAGAGAATCAAAAGGCTTCAATTAAAGACATTTCCTGTAAACTGTAGTCCAGTTCAGTGGGACTTTATCAGACTGCCCTGCATTTGATAGTAACCTTAATGGCTGTGTTATAGAGAGCCTTTGTTTAGGAGTAAACAGCATCTGAATGTTCTTTTTGGGCTTTCACTTTTAGGAAGGTGAGATTATAATTCCCACAATTATCTTTTCCAGAAGAGGCAAACATAATCTGTAGATAGGAGGAAGAACAATGTCCCTGTGTTGCAGTATTCATGAGGCAGGAAACAAGAGGCATCCATTGTTGGTGATGGCATGGGGTTTATTTGTTTTTTTATTTATCTTTAAGAAAGAGCAGAGCTGTTTTTGCCTCTAGAATGTGAATAAGTCTGAAACCACATTCTTCTGCCTTTGTGTTACAATATCATACGTGTCTATAACTGCAGGAGTATATGACTGACTTTAACAGTATGTGTCAAAATAATTTTCCTGGTTTTGACGAGCACGTCAGTAATATCACAGAGCAGCTATTTTCAAAATTCACATCTGTTTCTTAAGACATTAAACTTGAACTATCAAGCTGGAAATGAAACCAACTCAAGAGAAGCACTAGCTGGAATTATTGCCCTTCCAACCACCTCATTAATGATCCTCCCTCTGAAGTTGTTCCTGATAACGTTTATAAATAGTTAATTATCAAAAGGCACAGGGGGATAACTGAAACTTTGCTTTACCAGGAGCGTTGCCTGTGAGTAGTGCCCTGAGCAAATGTTCTCCAGCGTTTGGCACCAGGGTCTGCAGCCTGTTGCAGGCAATCCCTTCCAGAAGGGAGAGGTGCAGGTCCATCAAATGTACCGCAAAGTTGGTGCTGGGGCATTGTGAGACCCATTTCTGCAAGGCAGAGGTGAAGCTGAGCTCTTCCCCTCCTGCCAAAACGCACTGGTGGTATTGGTGTTATTGGTGTAAACACTGAGGTGAAGGGGAGGGGGAGGTGTTGCTAATGCTGGAGTTCTGCTGGAGGACTGGTGCAGAATATTTGAATTGTTCCTGTGCTGCCACAAACAAAACAGGGGAAAAAACCCAACTCTGTATGTAGGTAGCAGAGCAAGGATAGATTTGTTACTGTCTGTGTGTTCTGTTCTGTGGCTAATAACTGTCTTTAAGTTAGTGAGAGGAAGAGGTCCTAATTTCTAAAGTGTTTGTTCATAATTCTAAAATCTAACATTATCCCTAGATCCAATGTGATTGCTTTAGAAAGATGCAGTATATTTTCTACTAAAAAAAAAGGGGGAAAAAATTTAAAAGTAGTCGAATGTTGGATAATAGAAGATCCCATTAGGGGGCTTCAATTATTTATAGATTTTTACGTGATAGTAGTATCTTATATAGAAATTTAGAACAACAGGAATTATAAAGCTACTACAGAGTATAAACTTATTCCTTTTGATTCTTCAGGTTTGAGTTTGTTTGATTTTTTTNTTTTTTTTTTTCTTCTTGTGAGACTTCCAAGGTATCACCACAGAGAAATGAAATAATATTCTGGATGTGATAAGTGCAAAGTTTCCCATGACTTTGAATTTATGGAGTTGAACAAGGGCAGTCCAAGCCCGGCCACTCACTGAGCCAACAGATGCTTTTATTTTTAAACATTTTCCTAACTTGGAAGCAGAACTGAGCAAACTGAATGTTCCATCTTTAGAGGATGCAGAGATGGTGTTCAGCAGCTGTTGAAGACCTACAAGCACTAGGAAAAAAATAATTTTCCAAATATTCTGCGAGCCTTTGTGATGACAGTGTCATCGTCTTCTTGAAGAGGAGAGCAAGGTGCCATTTGTGGCTGACAAAAGAATTGCCATTTTTAACCATACATTAACTCCTGCAGGGTTATATTTGCTAACAACCATTTATGCTTCATGTCTGTGAATTAAATCCACATTTTTCTTAGCCTTTGTATTAGTAACAATTGAAACTGTTTCTTGAAATTGCCACAGTTTAGGGAGGGATCATGACACTGTGTTATTTTGCCAATACTGCTACATTTTCATGTATCAGTTTAGAAAAAAATGGTTTACAAGTCACTCAGTAAATCAGACAAGAAAACCACGTGAAATATCCCAGAAATGTGGAACTGCTTATGCCAACCGTAAGATTTGGGTTGTTTTTTTTTAGTTGTTTGTTTTTCCCTGGTTTGTGGTCGGCCAGTATTTTATGGATGTCATAAAATAGGACTCGTTTTGTCTTAAACCAGGGGGGACATGGGGAAGGACCAAAGTTTGTCTAACAAGCTTTTTGTGTAAATCTAGGTGACAAAGCTGCTCTCAGTTCTGAGCATACAGGCACGTTCTGTATTGCTCGTGGAGCTGTTCCTGGCTTCTTGGATACCCGACTAATTGTCAGTGCGTAGTTTCAGAATAGTCTGGAGTAAACTGGAATTATCGGTGAAAGAGAGTCACTTTTATAGGACTGTCAGCAGTGCTGGGATAGCAGACTGGAGTTGGAGAAGTTCACAGCTTTCATTTGACTGTTGTGTCTATAGGTGTGTGCTGTCTTTCACAGGTGTTCCTATACAAATTTAAATTCTTGAGTTTCACACAAACAACCCAAGTGCTTGGGTTTTTTAATATACTTAAATGAAACGTTTGCATTGGCAAGTTCTTCTGAAACTTTCTCAGGTTTCATCATATTCTGTTTGGCTTGCACGGACTGTGTTTGATGTGACTGATGGTTGTTAGAATGTTTGAAAATTCTTAGAGAAAAAGGTGGAATGTCTATGGCAAACCTCTTGAAATGCTGCCTCTTTGGAATTGACCATTAGAGTCTCCTTTCATCATCCCCGTGTAGTTTGGATCTTGGTAACAGATACAAGATGGGGAAAAATGAGCCACTTCATGCTCCAAGCACAAATATTGCTTGGTGTAGGAGTCAAAAAGTCAGTGTGCAAGTGTTCCAAACTGGAGTATTGCTGAAGTTTCAAGAACTTCCTAAAAGAAGAGTGACGTGACAGCTCTGATGATCTCTGTATTTCAAGAGTAATTTGAGTTCTTGCTATGTAATTTAAATAGGAAGTAATTCATTCTTCATCTGACCAAACTGTCAGAAAAGAGGGAGTCTGACTGCTCTATGTGAAATCTTGGTTAAAGATAACCATCCCCTGCACCAGGCAGTCACAGGAATTTATTTAACATGTGCTTCTGGTAAGAGACTTCACTTGGGAGAACTTGCAATTTAAATCACAGTTACTTTGAACATGTCTGTACTTATAATTCTTAACACTGCTAGGTTGGACGTATTCCTTCATTTCTTTCATGACACTCAGAGGGATGTTTTAGTAACTTTCCTAAAAGTACTTCTTTATTATTCAACAGGTTCATGAACCACCCAGCTCCGGCCAACAGCCGCTACAAACCCACTTGCTATGAACATGCTGCTAACTGTTACACACATGCAGTAAGTACACTTCTGGCTTCTTTGCTTTTTTTTTTTTTTAACCAGATGTTTCAGTAAATTTTTGTGGGTTTGGATTGCTAAATGCTTACCTTTGCCTCACTGTGTTCATATCTACAACCTCTCTGGTTTTGTGCATATAAGCTTTAGCTATAACAGTCCAGAAAAAAATAGATATTTGGTAGTGTTTGAATCACTTGGAGCTCCAGATACTGCATAAGATTCCTTTTCACCAATGTTACAGGTCATTAACTTGATATTTTCCCTCTGTTCCAGTCAAAGGGTGCCTGCAGTAAAGGGGGTATAGACCACTACTAGTTAGCCTGCAGGGTGGATTTCCCAGGTCTGTGCTGACATTATATTGTGCAAATTGTAGACTGGAAGTACAAGAAAGATTTATCCATGTGAGAAATGGGAAGGGTTCATCAGACTGTCTGTGGGTCTGTCTACAGGAGCTGGAATGGTTTAATTCTAATACTTACTGACTCTTCAAGAAATATGCTATTTTGCAAAAGGCCCCAGTGGTGCTCACAGCCCTACTGAAATTTCAAGTCTGTCCTTATTTTCTTAATAAAAGGACTTACTCTATGTTTGAGTATGTGGTATTCACATAAAGAATAACAAAAGCAGTCCCCTTTGATTCGTTTTTTATTTTAGTAATTAGGAAGTTTAATTTGCTGTCTGGCACTTTGAAAAGGACTTTAAAATGTGTTTGTTTGCTTTTTAAGATAGCATTTGCCCTTTCATAAAAGCAGCTTGTGCTTCTCCTCGATCTCTCAACTCCAAACATCTGAAGTATGTTTGGCTTTGTCCTCAGTCTCTTATCTCCAGTGTGTCTGAGTGAGCTGCACATACGAAAGCTCAAAGTAGTGCCCAGGACTCTTCAGTTCTAGGAGGAGCTCTGTTCTTAAGGATCCCTTGTGTGTGCTTCATAAGTAACCAACATACAGCTCCGTGGTGCTGGTAAAAACAGAATCACCTTGGTTTTGCATACTGAAAAGTTGACTGAAGCTTCTGTGTTCTTAAGCCAAGGGTCTCATGTACAGCATTATGTAAATATATGCTTATTTGCCTAGGGAATGAAGCAACATTCTGTTAGTTAGCACAAATATGTAGTTTATCTCATAATCCTTGGGCAAATCTTGTTTGCTCTGGACAAAAAGCTAGATTTCAAAATATCTGGCAGAAGTTGCTGTGCTCCTTAGCAATTTCAGCTTTCACCTAGTTGAAAAACAGGCATGTTTTACTCCTGCCTGTTAGCAGGAGGTGACAGCCAAGATGGATCAGTGTTTTCTGGTAGGCTGCAGTTTGTGGTGGAGCTGTCTAATTACTTTCTGAGTAGTTACTTTTAAGCAGTCAAACTACCTGCTAAAACCTACCATGAACTGTTAAAATAAATATGCAAGAACTTTTGATCACTATTTAAAGTCCTGAAATGGGAGTCCAGGCTGGGGAAGCACAGAAAAAGCTGGGAGGGGATGTTTTCATCTCCTTTGTGTTGCAGACTTACTAAATGTTAGGTGGTCAAATGGCTGAGTCTTTGCTGCTAGATTACAGTGCAGGTTTTCAATTAGACATTGATAATTCTACAAAACAGAGTTCAACAATGGTTTTCCAATATGTTTTTATTCCAAACCTTTATTCATAATTCAGGAAGCAGTCAGCTGCTACTTTATGAGTGTGGCTGTACTTCCCAGTGGTGTGGCTGTACTTCTCAGTAGGCATCCCATCTGGTTTTGGACTTAAAAATACACAGGAATAACTTTAGGCAGCTGCTTGATAAAAAAACAAACAAGCAACAAAAAAACAAGGATAAAGGAGGGTATAGAATCCCAGGGACAACTTTTTGGTACAATACTTAAAAGGTAACTTTGTGTGGCATAGTAAGGTGTCTTCAAATTTCTAACTTATAAGGCTATTTTAAATGTCTTGCTTTTTTTTTTTTAGCTTTAAATGGAGCACTGACTTGCCTTCAGACACTGGGAGAGAGGAATGGCAGCAAAGTAGTTGAAAACAGACAGAAAAAACTGTTCTCTGTGTTTGGAGGAACAGGAAGGAAACAGTGCATGAGAAACGCAGGGGTTGTAAGAATTGGAGGGGAGAGATGGCTCTTTTATCATGAAACTTTCTGGTGTATGTGAGGTTTATCAGACAAAAGATAGACCCTGCTGTGTTAAAACCTTAGAATTTAGACGTGGCTTGCTTTATACTCCTCTAAATGTTTCTTCCAACTGCCTTAAAAGGTGTAACTATTCTTAAAATGAATTATAGTCTGTATTCCAGGCTGGGTTTGTGAAGTGCATGGAAGAACAGAAGTAGTATAAATATTTTAAAAATGAGACTTGGAGCATTTAGAAGGCCATTTGAGCATGGAAGAAGGGGTCATCAAAATTTCAGAAGGGCTCTCCCGATGATAATGTCTCTATTCCCACCGACTGGTATGAGCAGGTTCTCTGCTCTCTGTGTGTTGCACAGCCCAAGTTGCTTGTGGGCCTCCCACTCCATGTCACTGGTCTCCTAAAATGAGGGGAAAATTGAAAAGTATGGAGAGATGGTAACAGGAGTGCACTCCCGGAGCAGGCAGCTGGAGATGGGCACAGCCTTTCATGGTTCCCTCTAAGTGTCACATTTTGTGGGGGTGGTGGTGGTGGTTGGCAGCTTTATTGATCTTTCTGTTGCCTTCCTTTCCACAAGGGAAGTGCATGGACCATCTTTGTGCCCTTGATGTTTCCCTGCCAGTGAGAGGCTCGTGAGATTGCAGCAGTAACACCGTGCTCTGCTGCCGTGCCTCGTGCATCAAAGGGCACTGTTGCTGCCTGCATGATGTGCAAGGAAAATAACTTCATTTTCCATGAATGCTATATACAAAAGCAAAACTTCCTACACATTTTTAAAGCTCTCTGTGACAGAGATTGTCTAGAGAATTATGGAAAGAATACAGGTAAAATACTGACCAGTGGAGCAGTATCCTAAGCAACGCCAGACAGATGGAAGGTACTGGATATTTTGCTGTAAGTTGGTAACCAGAGTGTTATTTCCCTGAAATGACCCTAATCAGGTTCACAGCTTATTGTGTCAGCCTCTTTCCTTGTGCCTTAAGGCTTTTTGCTCGTTGTGACAGCAGAGTTTGTGGTAGTTGTTGTGGTTTCCCAACATACATCACACAGGGGTTGTGCTGAAATCTATTCTGAAAGATTCCCACCTATAACAGTAAATAAACATATTTTAGTCCTTTATCTTCCTCCTTATTACAAAGAGCTTTTCACTTCATTCTCTCATTTTGTTCTGGCATTTCTCTAGAAAGCTTGGGAAGCTGTTGCCTTCTCTCTTGTTCTGCAGATCTCTTTTCCAGCCCCGCTTCTGATGCAGCCAGGATTAATCAAGGTGCTAAAATTAGTAAATTGGCACATCACAGTTCTGAGTTTGCTCACAGTACATTAAGTTACTGGGTTTGATGATACTCACTTGGAAGACTTGCAGTCCATGATGAAATAAGCAAAGATTTTGTTACTTGTAGCTGGAGTTTTTTTCAAGGAATATTGGCAACTAGGAAATGCTTTGTCATGCTGTAAAATGACACATTACAATCCCACTCATTCTGTTAGTTCTGATCCTCTGGCTGCTTTTTTGGTAAATTCCCCTCCTTTTAAAGGGCTGGTTGACGGATTTTCCATTCTGAAAACTGAAGATTAAAATGTAATTCTTGTGCGGGTGATTTTTTTTTCAAATGAACATGAGAAAATCTGCCTTTTTTATGAACTAAAGTTTTGTATTTCTTTTGTAAGATGGGTAAAGCCCATTGTACCATATGTTACCTGTTATGGCATGGCCATCTAAAGAACTTTTATCCAGTTAGCTGGCACAGCAGGGTATAATTTCTGAATTTTGCATTTAAATTTTGGCCCCAAAAAAAAAAAAGTGATAAAACATCTCTTGTTTTGTCTGACTGTTCCCATGGTGCCTGTCAGGCACAGAGGGAAAAGTGTTTCCAAAAAGAACACTTAGAAAAAATAATCAGTCCTTCTCAGAGAATACAGTGCTGTTCCCTGTGAGAGGTAGAATTGTTCTTTTAAGCCAGGACAAGGAAAAAAAGGGATTAAGGTCTTAATTCATGTGCTGTACGCTCGATTCTGAAGCAAAGAGAGAAATGGTAAGAGAATTGTGTCTTTGTGCCCCAAATATTACTTTATACACAATAATTACTGGAAAAAGTGGTTGACACTGAATTTTGTGTTGGTCCATTTGAGCATCCCATGTCACAGCTTAGCTTGTGAAATAATTGTTTGAGGAGATCAGTAAAAAGCTGGGGTCTCTGTTTAAGAAAGGCAGGTTATTCTGTGAAATATCTAAATCTTGTTTCCAAAGAGGGCTCCTTTCCTATAAAATGATCTCCATCAGGGTCCCTGAGCAGCTCATGCATAGGCTGTTATAGAGAATTAGTAGGAATTTGGTATTTTAGCTGGTATTTATGGGTACTTAATCTCACTGAAACCTTTCAGTTCTCTGTCAAGTTTAGTCAAAACTGAAATTTGCACTAAAAATGGGAAAGGAAACTGAGGAATGCGGATACAGTGGGACTGCACAGCTTAAAGCCATGGCTGCAGCACCGTTTCTGGAGCTGAGTATCCTCCTGGCCCCTGCAAAACTGGTGAAACAGCTGTCACATCTCATCAGCTCCTGGCTGTCGCGGGGGCTTCAGCCACTTCATTCACCCTGTGTGTCATGTGTGGAAAACAGCAGTGACTGATCTCCTGAGGAGTGACACATTTCAACCTCCCCTGAATCTGGGGGCTGTCCAGGATGTGTGCATGGAAACTTAGGGTTGGTGATAAATTAGAAGCCAGGCTGGCAGACTATTTCTGGCCTTAAAGTGCACGATGTCAACTTCCATAGTTCCATTACAAAGCTCAGGAAATGCTTTCACCTCTAGTCCCAGTGCTGTGAATGTATCAATGCCATAGTTTTCATTTCCACGGCTCTGCAGCTTTTGGAATAAATATACTAAATTTTGCAAAGCATTAGGAAATTTAATAGTAATGAAGCTACAGCTGATGTACTTCAAGGCCAGAAGGAAAAGCCACTTGTTTTTTGTTGTTATTCTGTGGCTCAACCAGCTTCTTCTCAGATCCATTCAGTTTGCTCTGTATTCTGTGCACTGAGCCGAACCTTGATTTCCTCTGGTGTGTAATTAGATAAAGGACAGACAGGTCAGGCTAGACTAGAACTTTGCAGTCTGAGCTATCAAACCTGTAATGTAAAGTGGCCAGATTTGTTTAAACATTGCTTGTTCCTGGCTTTATTGTTTAACATATGAGACTTGGGTTAAATTACCAAGAATTTAACATAAGAAGCTTATTTGCAATTCAAGGGAACAAATTAACATCTTAAGACATGCTGTAGGGCCTGGAAGGGAGTTTGTGCAGTGTTTGTAAGTTAGAAGGCTAACAAAGATTGGCCTTGATAGTGGAAGGAGATGGGTAGAAATATCTGAGTCGGTGAGCTCTCTTCTTTAGTACTTGTTGGACATAGGGTGTTTTTTAGGGGTTTTTGGGTTATTTTCTCCTTCCCCCCCCACTTTCTTTTTGCCTTTTCCTGAAGGAGATAGAGGTACATCATGTATTTTATTCTGGAAATGAGTGAAGTTTTAAATGTATGTGAAGCCTGCAGCCACTTCTTGGATGCTTCATGCGAGCATGGTAATTCCATCATGATGTTTGAAGAGGGCCTGTTTTGGAAGAAGTGAATTAAATATGCTTGAGAGGGAGGTGGGAAGGAAAACAGAGTTGGATACACTGCATTAGAAGAACATCTTTGTGCATTAAAAATCTATTAATGAGAGAAGTTTGTGGCTAATTTATTTATGATATCTTAAACCCAAGTTCTGCAAAACTATTGCTTAATTCTTGCAAAAGCACTTTGCTAAATGCTTTGTTTTTTCATTTGGGCTTCAAGTTTATTTTGGTCTGTCTTGTGCTCTGTGTCTATGTACAAGAGGTGGCTTAAATCCAAGCCTAGAATAAGATCAACATGGTTTTAAAACATGAGGCTGAATGTGAAAATAAAACCACTGCTAATACTTACAAAATTATACAAAAGAATTTGCTGTCATGGCTAGAGGAGTCAGTAACCTTCCTTGGTACCATGGGGGGAGAAATTTAGCAAAACCAGCTCCAACCTATGCCTGAGACATTGTTGAATTTTTGGTGCTGATGCATCAACTTAAAATTAAATGACAAAACTTTCTCTGGCTGGGGCCAAGCTCTCTCTGGCTGCTGGTGCTGCTCTGTGGGTGGCACGATGGCAAGGACCTGACAATGGCCTTTTGTTTTCCCAGTTCCTCATTGTTCCTGCCATCGTGGGCAGTGCCCTCCTCCATCGGCTCTCTGACGACCGCTGGGAGAAGATAACAGCATGGATGTACGGGGTGGGGCTCTGTGCCCTCTTCATCGTCTCCACTGTGTTCCACATCGTTTCCTGGAAAAAGAGTCACCTAAGGTAGCAGTAGAAATTGTTTCACTTTCTTGCGATGTTTCCCCATTGTGTGTCTCAGTCAAAACCAGTTTTACAGGAGGTCGGAGTGGTACTTTCTACTGAATCACCCTTGATTTTTTTGGAAGTAATAGTGAGCCAAGCTCATGTACCAATGAACTTGAATGTCTGCTGCCTTGTCACAAAGAAAATGTGTTTTCTTAGGCCCTAGTGGCTCTTAATCCAGAAGCAGAATGGGAGAAACATAATGGAAGTGGTTGATGGATAATAGCCCTTTGCAGAGATGAAGGCACTCTGGGATGCCATAGCATGCTCAAATACTTTAAGGAACACAGCTTTTGCCAAGAGAATGCAGTGCTCAGCCAATGAGCAGGAAACCTCCTTGGGAGCAAGGCAGCAATAGCAAAACTGATGGGATTTGCCCCCCCCCACCCCGCCCTGTGTATGACCCCTAAATAATTCTGGGCCATAAATTGGGTTTAGCCAGTGGTCACTCAATAGTAACAGTGTCTGGATTAGGCAGAGTTGATGTGACAGGGATGTGAGGTGGGGTGGAGAAGGGGAGAGGACTGGAGAAGCTCATATGTGTCTCAGTTCCTCCACATGGTTTTAAGAGGGATGCAGCTGATGGTATTTTCTCCAAAATAATTCCAAAGCATGTCAGGAAAATGAGATGATGCAAAAATCTTTCCAAAATGTGTCATGGTGACCTGTTCTGTCTCTCTCTCCCTAGGACAATGGAGCATTGCTTTCACATGTGTGACAGAATGATGATCTACGTCTTCATTGCAGCGTCCTACGCACCCTGGTAAGAAATGAGGAGCAGAGCTGCAGAATCAAAGCTTTTCCAAAGTAAATGGTTTGTCATTGCAGTTTTCCAAAATCTGTAGATGCCTTCTTGGATGCAACTGACCACATTCTGTGTTGTGACAGACATTGTAATGTCATCTGCTGGGCCTTGCTGAACAGAAAGTGATGCTAGAAAACATCAGAAAGCAGTTTATTTATATTCCACATACCTCAGTTCATGCTTTCCACCCATCAATGCAAACACCTTCTGCCTCTCTGTGGATAGAATGTCCCAGTGTTTGTTCCCTCATCATTCTGCAGTTCAGCCTCTGAGTAATTATTTGTTTTTATCAGTCCGTACTGCTCCTGTGTCAGTGTGGTCCGTTCACTCATCACTCCTGTCTCTTGGAATCTTTGTGCCTCCAGGTTAAATCTCCGTGAGCTGGGACCTCTGGCATCTCACATGCGATGGTTTATCTGGCTAATGGCTGCTGGAGGAACCCTTTATGTATTTCTCTACCATGAAAAGTAAGAATTATTCTTTGCATTTAACTTTAGACTGAAAATTATCCTCAGGGAACAAGACCAAACTTTGTTTGTTTTTGAGATGAGCTACCAAGGTTCTCATCAAATCAGAAAAATTAAGTTGTCTCAGAGTTTTATTCTCACTGGTACTTACTGCAAGTGAAGGCATCTAGGCAGTATTTAGAGAAGGTATTGCCTGCAACTCTACAATGGAGAGATAAACACTAGTTTTAATTCTGTCATAGAACACTGGTTATCTATCTGCATGAAATGCTTTTTGAATAATGACCCCATACCAATACATACTTTGAATTACTCTTTTTTAATATTGAAGGAAATGTTCATTCTTTTGTACACCTCCTTAAATGACTCAAATCATTCCTTTTTAGGTATAAGATCGTTGAACTCTTTTTCTATTTAGCGATGGGATTTTCTCCTGCTCTGGTAGTGACATCCATGGTAAGAAATGTGACTATTAACAGTACAAACAAACAAAACTTGCCTTTTATAACCAGCTTAAATTCCAGTGCAACTCTTTCTTCTGCAGAGATGTTCATTTTAGTACACTGTAGTTGTAAATATTCTCTGCAGAACAACCAAATACAACCAGTCATAATTTGGAGTTGTGGTTTACATTTCAGTGAAATGCTGCCTCGTTTTGTTCAATCTGGGCTGCATTGTATAGATAAAGAGAGCTTGGGTTTCTTGGTGCATCTCAAAAGCATCCTACTCCAAACTTATTTATAGTTACACATTTTAAATAATGTTGATTAACTCTCTCTGCTGCTAATATAAACCTGACACGTTTTCAAGTTAATGCCTTAAGTGGCTGTATCAAACTCTTGCTGGGAGTTTCATCCAGCTGGGAGGAGCTGCATTAAACTCACACTTTCACAAAGTAATGTGGTTTTCTTTGTCTGCTCTGCTGATGAAGCAAACCATCAAACTTGTTTTAGTTCTTGAGTTCTCCCAGTATAACTTCTTTAGTGCTCTGGGGACATAGTCTATAAACACATTATTGTGCATTTCACAAAGTGCAAAATCAATACACTGCATTCTCACTTGTTCATTTGTCCCACCCAAGATTTTCTGAGCTGTCACAGCCAGCTCCCTTTGCTTGGGAGAGAAAAACATTTTGTATTTTGTCCATAAATACACTTTGTCCCCTTTACACCCCGCCCCTGACTTGTCCTTGTTCCCTGGCAGAGCAACACCGAGGGACTGCAGGAGGTGGCCTGGGGAGGTTTGATCTATTGCCTGGGCGTGGTGTTCTTCAAGAGTGACGGAGTGATCCCCTTTGCCCACGCCATCTGGCACGTCTTCGTGGCCACAGCAGCTGCTGTCCACTACTATGCCATCTGGAAGTACCTTTACAGAAGTCCTGCAGACATCATTCGTCATTTATGAGATTATGTATATCTCTGTATATCTATATCTATAGATATATAGATATGTATAAAAAAATAATCTGCACTTGGCCTCTGTAACAGTATTATTTGACTTAAGGAATTTGGGGGAATTGGAAAAATTGCACAGCAAACTGCACTGACTTTGGTAGTTCTGTGAACACAATTACTGTGAACTGATGTTTGTGTCCTGCCATTGCCCATCACATGGCAAGTGCTGTAAGTAACCAAGATACTGTACTGCAGTAACCACGAGTCCATTCCACGTTAGCAGAACTGGCTACCTGATGTTTACAAACAAATTTTGTATCCTAGCTTAATTTTACAATTTTTAACTATGTGAATTTTTCTAAATTAGTGATTCAAATGGTGAAGTCAGTGCAATAGTGAAAACGTAATGCTCTTGATCTGAAATTGATTTCTATCACCTTTCCACGAGTCATTTCTTAAACATGAATCTGAGACAACTAATCTACTTTTACCACTCATTATCTTGATATAATGTGACTTTTATAGAAAATTTTTGTGTTTTTTGTAAACTTTAAAAGTACATTTATTGAACTGAAGACACACAACTGTCATCTATGCAGCTACTCATGTTCCAAAATCTTGTGAGAAATGGTTACATTCCACACCCTGTCCTGTGAGTGAACACTGTACCTCTTCCGAAGGCTGTGTTGCAGGAGTAATTGTAATAACCACTTTTACAAACTAAAACCTAAATGTGATTCTGCTGAGTTCTAACACAGCAGCATTCTGCTCATTTACAGTACCACTGAACCAGACCTTAGGTTGGCTTTGTTTGTGATGAAGAGCTGTAAAGGAATAGCCGAGGTGACTTTTCTCCTCCAGGTTCCCAGTTGTACCTGGGCCCAGGGTGAGGGCTCGTGTGAGGAATACCCCCCATCCAAGCCAGGGTCACTCATTTCCCCAAACCATGTACACACACGTGACACTGAGGCTTGGATTTCCAAAGGGACTGCAGCTGACTGGTCCCACCAGCTTTTGGTGGGGTGGTTGTGCTGGGAAATCCTGGTGGGAGCAGCAGGCAAGCATTGCTGAGCACCTGGAGCTCAGGGTTCTTCACAAGCACAGCCTGGCAGGGAGCAGAGCTTGGAGAACTTGATAGGGTGTCACTTGTCATCCTGGGACTTCACACAGGGTCCAACTGGTCTTGGTTGCTGTCTGCCTGTACAGGAAATCCAGCTGTGGTAGCAAGTCATGACTGTAGAACGTGTACTTTAATGACCAGTGTACAAGAGTCATTGTAATCCTGTTTGTCCAATAATTGTATCCTGTCCCACTACGTAATGAATGTCTTATATTAAGATTGACATTATCCTTTTTCTAATTTACTCAGTTTTTCATGTCAGTATTTAAAAACAAAACCAAAATGTGTTGCCTTTTTCAGATTTTGTTCTGGATATTGCCTGTCTGCAAACAAAAAATAGCAAGATAGGGATGTTTTAAAGGTCCCGTTTCACTCAGATTTGCCAGAGGGTCACAAGTTTTAGAATATTTACATTTGTATAGGGAATTTACCAGAGGGACAAGCTTTAAATTCAAGACATTGAAGAACTGCTGTGTGGTGGTAGCAGGTGATCAGAGAAGTGGCACCACAGCAAACTCATGAACTGCCCCAAAAGAGAGCAAAGGGAACAGCTGGGCAGGTGATTCTGCTACAATGGTCTCACATGTGGATGCCTCAGTTTTTTAACATTGTGTCTATTTTAATATTTTCCACTTTTTGTGAGTCCATATATTTTGTTGAAATGCAGTACTGTTAAAACCACTAAAATACATTTAAAGGTTTTCTGTAGTCAAACGTGAAACTATTGCTTGAATATGTTTGTTTTAATTTTAAGTTAATTTTTCATGGCTTTTGCTTTTTGGAGTGTTTGAAATCGTTTTTAAAAAATTTCAATTCGCCAAAAATATTTTGAATTACTGTATTCTAGTCAATATGATATTGAATGTACTAGACTAACAATAAACATTTGGTGCAATTTGGAAATTCTTGTATTCTGGGTGGTTGTTTTTTTTGTTCCACTCCATCACTTGGGCAGGGCCATCAGGGACTGACACTGTGGCTACTCCTGACAAAAGGGAACCTGAGTTGAAGCTGAGGACTCTCATACCTGCTCAGCCAATGCTTTAAAAATAGTAGGAAAGACTGCAATCCAAATTATTCAGTTTTTAATATGGAAAAAAAATATATTTCTCTCTAAATTTTGGTCTATTTAAAGCTTGCTTTTCCCTTTTTCTGTTCTGGATCAGTTTTCTTATACCATTATATACTGGGATTTTTTTTTTCAGCTTAGAACACTGAAATATGTAATTTTGCTCCTATCCCTGGAGGAGTATCATTACATAAAATATAGACAAGAGGAACTAAAAATGTTTTCCGGTCTGAAAAACAAGCATATCAATTAATCTTTTCTTTTTTCCCCTCCATCTAATCACAGCTCTCAAGGCTGATTCCTCTCAGGAGTAAGGATAGTGCTTTTTCCAGTAATGTTTGCTACAGTACAGAGATGGGATTTCTTTGTCTTCCTGAGGCAAATGTTTTTAAAAGCACTTGCTTCTGTATTTTCTGTGCCTCTAGGTTTTAGAAGTGCAACAAGTAGGCTGAGTCTGAATGAAGCAGTGATAGCAAACATTCCAGTTTTACAGATGGACCTTTCCAGAAGATGTCTGGGGTGCAGCAGGGACTTTGAGTACTGGACGTACTCTTAGGTCATGTTTTTATAACACAATTTCCTGTGCATCAAAAAATAATTCTATTAAATGAAGGGCTTCGTTTAAGGATTTATCTTGGAGTGCTCTTGTTTGAATTTCGTTTGTTTAAATTAAACAGCGAGGAATGCACAAAGGCAGTATTCATTTTTCTTCCTGTTAACAAAAAAAGGTCTAAAAGCAGACTGCTGTTCCAATCCTGTCTGCTCCGCATTCCTCTTAATTATTTGTGATTATGGTAAGAAGTGGTGTTGCCATCTCCCAGTTTTAGGTAAGGAAGTCCTTTGCAAGAGGCTCGAGTGGCCTTGTGGGTCCCTTCCAGCTCAGGACATTCTATAAAATGCACATTGTTGGGGCTGGAATGAGCAAGTTAAAGAGAAGATAATATAATTTTTCATAGGTTGTTTTTTTTTTTCTTGCTTAAATACCCCTCCTGCTCATAACCTCTGCACAATTCTTTACTTGGATCTGGTGTGTTTAGCCATGAGATGTCCCTGAAGGCCAAGCCTATCATGGTCACATCATGTGCTCGACTAAATCTTTTCTCCATGCTTTGCTATTTTTAAAAAGCGCAGGCTGTTGGGCTCTGCTGCTGATTGCTTTCACCCATCAATAGGTGCCATAAGGTTAAAGCTAAAAATAGTTGACAAAAGAGTGATCAGGATGGCACAGCAGAGCTGGCTCCAGGGTGTGGGTGCTTTCTGCCTTCCCTTTGTTAGCCTGTGCCATGGACTAACTACTGTGCTCCAACAGCCAGAGGCTGCTCCTCCATGCTGTTGCTGGGGAGAGTTTCAGTCATCATTTGTCTGAATAAATTCACCAGCCACTGTCATAGGAAAGGGAATGGATGTAAGACACCTGAGATGTTCTCTAGGGGCAATTTGGAAGCATTGGGATGCCTTTAACTTGGCATTCCCAGCACTGCCCAAGTGGCACAAGCAGCCGTGGTGTGGTAACACGGGGTGGGGTTGGCATGAGCTTTGCAGCCTGCCTGGAGAACTCAGCACAGAGCACCTGTCCCAGGGGCCAGCTGAACACACAGAAGTTCTACTCACCAGTCTGAAGCCCAAAGGAAAGCAGGGCTTTCTCGATAAAAGAGTTTTCAGATTCCTGTTTGGGTAGTATTTGGTGGATGGTGTTTTGTTACTGAGCTGGGTGTCTGTCCCTGGACTGTTTCCACCCCGGGTGTCCTCCTGGCTGTGGTGAGCACTGGGGGTGGCAGTGCTTGTTCCCTTGGCAGAACCAGGGTGTTTGCTCCTGAGGATAAGCTGGGGAACCAAAATCCTGTTGCAAAAAGCTGGCAGAGAGGCCAGTTTTAGAAGTTACCTCATTGGCCGATGAAGCTCGTGTGCTCTCAGAGGGATCTGTTCAGATGTCTCTGTTGCTTAGCAGCCCCAGCCCTGCTGGCATGGATTTGAGTGCCCAAATCCTTTAGGTGCCTTTGCAAATCTCCCTTAAATTTTCACGGAGGTGAAAAGCTGTTGGTAGAGACTGACTGAATGAGTGGCTTTAGCTCCAGCAGGCACCTCCCAGCTGTCTGGCGGGGGGTGGTGGCTTCCAGGAGTGGCGCAGAGGTGTGACCAGCTGTGGCATGTGGCTCCTGTGACACAGCCAGCCAGCAACTGAGCCGTTCTCCAACAGGACATTCAAAGCAGCCCACAGGATGTTTGGATGGAGAGCTGCAGTTATTCTGGATGTTGAAACACTGAAACGCAACCCACACCACCTGCCGAACATGGGAAACCTGTGGCACTTTGGGCTTCAACCAGCAAGGATTGAGTAGCATCTTAAATGCTGAAGGATTAAACATTATTGCTGTGGAAACTCAACTGTCTTCTCTAATCAAAGCCCGTGAACCTGGGAAGCTCAGGATTGGTCTAGGAGGGGAATATGGATTTTATTTTTTTTAATATGTGTCTTAATAATATGAATATGTTTGAATGGAAATGGCTTTTGTCTTGAAGCTGATGGTGGTGCTGAGCAGTTTAATCAGCCTTCTGCTAAAACAGTGAAAAAAAAAGATTGAAGGGACTGTGATATATTTTTAGCCCCTCCTCTGCCTGCAGGCACGATGGACTCTGCCTGTCAGTCCTGACAGACTTGTTCTAAAAAGCCTCTAATAATGGGTTTTTCACAATCCTCCCAGGCAGTTTATTTCAATGTTTCACCCTCTTGGTTTTTATTTTTTTTCCTGCTGCCCAAGCACTGTTTTCTTTGCTGTACTTTAAGCCTGTTACTCCTTGTCCTGTCTGCAGCAGCTCAGAGAAGAGCCCTTCCGGGCAGTTCTTCTGTAGGTGGAGACTGTCACTTCTTCCCTTGCTTTCTTCTCCCCTAGATTTAAACAAACTCAGTCCCTTCAATCTTGCTTCCCTTCTGCCTTGTTTGACAGAGCCAGCAGGGTGTTCCAGACTCCAGACAGTTTCCCCAGCTGATGTTGTGACACAGGGACATGAGAAATTAGCGACAGTGCAGAAGGAGGGAGAGGTGGAAGCAGAAGCTGTAATCCTGTGGTTTAGGAGAAGGACATCAGGCGAGAAAATTAACTCTATCCCAAAACCAGCACACACAGCATCCCAGGAGGGCAGCTTTTCCTTCTTAGCACTCTTTGTTCTGGTTAATGGTTTGTTTTATTGTTGATGTGTGAGTGGCATTTTTTTGTTTGTTTGTTTGTTTTGGGGGGGGTGGGGTTTTTTTGGATGATGGTAGGTTTTCTTGTTCATTTGGTGGGTTTGGGTTTTTTTTTTAACTAATTCTCTTTTTCTTTACTTTATGGACTTTTAAAAATTACTATTATTTTTTAGTATTTTAATGCAATCTCCCACCTGTCTCCAGTGCTGCTTTTGTTTCACAGCAGCATCTTCAGGACAGTCCCTTCCATCCCAGCTGGGGTATGCTGTGCATCCCACCAGACACACATTTGCTTCTCTCCAGCCCCAAAGCACTCCACAAACAGTAAAGAACCTCCCATTGTCCTGACGGGCTGGGGGACTTTTCCTCGCTGAACCTTCTCCTCTCCAGCAGCATCCTCTGACTCAGCCCTGGGGGGCTTTGCCTTTGTGATTCCATTTTGCTGCTAATTCCTCCAGCCCCATCCAACAGGGCAGGGCAGGGGGCAAATGGCAGGGGAAAGCCCCAAGGGCTGTGAAACTGGGGCAGGGAGATAGGTCCCGTCCCTTCATGGGCTCTCCTGCTCATGCCATGCTTCCTCCAGGGCCACTGGGACCTCGGAACTGGGCAACCAGTTCATCTGCAAGGTGGGCCCGGGGCTGAGACACAGCTGGGCGGGGGCTGTGTCCTTCCCAGGGGTGATGTTTCTGTCTGGAGGCTGCAGAGACGGAGAGGGGAAACAGGGAAGGAAATACAGGTTAGAGGAATTAGGTTGCTTGGCCAAAGTCCTGGTTACAATAAATCACCTCCAGCTGGTTTCATCCGTCCCGGTGAAACCTGGCTGTTGGGTGCTGTCGGCAGGTGGGGCTAGTTCTCACGTTTCGGCTAAAAATGGGTCTGCGAATGTGAAAAATGATTGAGCATCACGCCTTTGAGTCCCAGTTTCCCACTTCCAGACAGCAGCTGGAGCACCTCGGGCACCCCGGCACTCCCAGCCCCCGATGTCTCACACGGGGCTCGGGCAGAGCCGTGGCACTGGCGGGGTGACACTGCGGTTGTCCCCCGACCACCGGTGGCCTGGATCTTCACGGGGTCTCACCTGCCCCGGCTGCATGGAGGGAGAAGCACCCGAGGGAGGGTAAAGGGGATATTAAGGAGGAAAAGCTGCCGGTGCTTTGGAGCAGATGCCAGCGCTGGGAGCCGCTCACGGCTCTTGCGTGACCTCTTGTGTCAGCCGGGAAGGGCTCTCGGCATTCCCACCACGGAGCTCTCCCACTTCCTCACCCACATCGGCATTCAGGGAATGATTACATGTTAAAAAAAAAAAAAAAAAAAAAAGAAAAAAAAAAAGGAACAACAATACCCTGCGGAAACGCACCGATCACAGTCACAGTAACAAATCCTATCTCTTCCTCTTAAATACAATACTAAGGATTCGTTTTTTCGCCGTCCAGACTTGGCTCTGGGTACGGCTGTGTCTTTCTTTTGCTCCGCAATAATTTTTTTTAAGCAGCTGGGCAAGAGTGATAGAGGATTTAAAGCGTCGCAAAGATTCTTAAATTCTCACAGATTTCATGAAGATTGGGACTTGGGTAAAAGAAGTTAAAAAGAAACAGCGACCCCAGACCTAAGGCGACCTCGGATGCTCCGGAGCTGCCGGACCCGGGCCGTGCCCGGCCAAGGGACCAGACTTTTCCAGTCTTTTATTTATTTTTTAAATAATGGATTTTCTGGGATCCTTTCATCCGTGAATGACGCCAGAAATGTTAAATCCACCAAAATTATCCTGAAGTCCAAGCGGGTGGGTTAATAGGGGACCGCTAGGACCCCAAAGTGGCAAAAGCTGTAGAAAACTACTCCAAAATGTGCTCTTGGCTCCTCATAAAGATGTGTTTGGGCTGTCTCCTGGCGTGGGGTGGAGAGGAGATGGTTTATTTTAAATATTTACATATTAAAGTATAGTTATGCTATTAACTATGCTATATTAATAATACTTAACTTTTCTCTGGACATGTAAACGTGTGCTAATAAATACCTCATCATATATGAAAATCCTGTCATATAGTGCATATAAAAAAGAAAACATCTCCAAATGCATGCTTTATGTGTTATCTGTTCTATACTTTATATAAAAATATAACAATCAAAAGGCTGATAAAAGCACACACAGAGGCAGTCAAGGAAGGTTTGTGTGTTTCGGCGTTATAACAAATATATTTTGTACACAATAAATAACATAAAAAGTAAATATAATCTTTGTAGCCATAAAATATGTATACAAAAACCTCTAAATCCACATTAATGAAGAAAATGCTGTTGAGTTGGAAGTGTGAAATACAATTATTAAATGTCTCCAGTTGTGTGCATGTAAAGATAAATGTGCAGAAACACCTAGATGGGGGTGAATATGTGTCTCAGAAGAAACATATGTTGTGTCCCATATAACATTTATTAATGTTCATAATAATAAAATCTACTTTATATATTTTTGAAAAAAATACAAAAATATAAATCTAGCCTTTAAAAATAATATGAAAATATACATTTTTAAATGTATATAAACCACATTCTTTTATACATGTGTCTCTGTGTGAAAATATATCCATTTTTTTAAACCTATTATTCTGTCCTGAGTGTGTACATGGAAACCTCTGTGACAGACACGTGTGTGTACAGAGGGGGTGGAGCCGTAGGGAGTATTTCTGGGTTATTAAAACACATTTTTGGCACACAATATATACTCTATATTTATACTCAGACCTTTACATGTCAGTGATGACAATTTTTAGATTCATCCTCATATAAAAATATTAGAAACCTTATTCTGTTCCATATGCCATATGGAAATAAAATTATTAAATTTCTGTCTGACTAGACAGTGAGAGGAAGGGGAGTGCACGTGTGTGCATGTACATACACATCTGTGCATGATACAGAATGTGCAGTGAAAACAGACCTTTATAGCAATAAAATACGTAATTAGAAATATAAAAATATTAACCTAGATTATTAAATTCTGCTAAGTATGCTGTATGAAAATATAATTGGATTTATATCAGTGTATGCAACAGTGTGTGACACATTTCATACATATATAGATACATATATATAGTGTATATATACATATATATCTCTATATATGTATATAGAAACACACACACACACTCTCTTTCTCTCTGTACATACACATATTTATGCACAGTTTATAGGCACCCAGAGCTATATAGGCACACAGGTGAGTGTGGAAATGTACATATATATGGGTATATTATTACAACCCTTGTGCATAATTCAGAGCATGTATCATAAAGGCACCTTTCTAACAATAAAATATTTTTGTGTGTATTAAAAAGGTTTATTCAAGTAGTAAATTCTGGTAGCCCCTATGAAATACAGTTATTAAACTTGTAAATATATAAAACATATAGAGAGAAAGAGCTACAAAGATGTGTGTGCCACATTGTGTTTGTGTATTATAGCAATTATAGTTTGTGCATAACATATATGACCTTTATAGCAATAAATATATATTTTTTTTTTAAAGGATATAGAAGTTTAGTAATAAAATAAGTACTGTTAAATATGCTCTATGAAAGTACAATTAGCCAATGTACAATAGCTCTGTGGATGCTCAGAGATGTATGTGTTTGTGCAGATGCACGTGTGTGTGCTTATCAGACCAAATACACTTTTTGTCTCATTAAAAACCTTTGTATGGATTAAATTATTTATATATTTATAATGGTGTATAAAAATAGAAAGCGAAAAGCAATTATAATAAACATGGTACATCAAAACGCAATTTTAATTTATATATTTATAAATTTATATGCACACATATCTTTAATATGTGTATTAAGATATATGAATTTATATTACAGCTATATATTTAAAACTAATGAAAGCTTGCACACACATGGAGGGAAGATTGAGCCAATGTGTTATTAAAATATTTTGTGCATAATATACTATATATAGTAAAATGCAGACTTTTATAGATACGTGTGTCTGTATATCATGCTCTGTACCCAGCTATATACATAGGGACATGTGTACACATATTTAATAACTCGTATACAGGAAGAGTTAGTGCTGAGTTACAGTTTTTCTCTCCCAGGCTATATCTTTTTATATAAACTAGATATCTAAAGGCCTGTAGTATGTATTATCTGTCATGTGGTCTATGTAAAACAGTACCTATAATGGAGAGTAAAATTAATGAGTTACGTTGTATACTACAATAAAAAGTACTCCTTGATATGCAGCATTTTTATGAATTTACTGTATGAATTTACAGCGAATTAATACATGATCACATCTCATGATATATAAAGTGTATAATGTATATATGTAAGTGGTGCTTCCACTGCACCACTTTATTACTTACATATATATTTTTTTAAAAAAATATATTTTTGTCAAAATAGTAAATAGCACTAATTATAGTATAATTTGAATTATTTTATCTCACGTAAATGCACATTTGCTGTGGTTATACCCCACCCTGGTGGCAGCTGGGAAGGTTGGGGGACATTTGCCCCCCCCAAATTAGCTGGGATCCATCCCCTGGTGGGACAGACCAGAGACTGGGGGAGAAAAATTCCCTCCCAAAAGCCCCATGCCCTGATACACTAAAACAAGCACACAGCTGAGAGAAGAAAAATTTAAAAGTTTATTAAACATTAAGAATAACAGACAAAAAAAAATATTTGGGCTGAACAGCATACAGGATGCAAACCATTTCTTGTCATACAGATAATTTGATCTATTTGTTGAACTTGTATTTAATGCTGTCTTGTGGTGTTGCCAGAAATACGATGGTTGATCACAATTAAGTTTTAATATAATTATTTTTTTCTTCACATAAAAAAAGTCAACAAAATAAAAATAAACTGCACCTCTCTATTGTAAAATTACATGCAAAAATAAGTTTAAAGTAATAATTGGGGGTATTACAAACCCACAGAGGCAAGATATTCAAATGGGAGGGGTCTGAGCCGATCCCATCCCTGGTGCTCGCTCTGGCTCCTTCCCTGCAATCTGAATTTCTTGCTTTTGTGGATTCAAGTCAGAACTTATTTCCATGGTGCTTGGTTTAGTGACTTCAGCACCACTCAAGACAGAAAAAGAAATACCCCCCCTGCCTGCTCTGCCACGGGCTTTCCCACGGAGAGCCCCAAGGTGCTCAGATGCACAAATACATCTCCAGTCCCACTGACTTCTAGAGGGCATTCTTTTGTAAAAAGAAAAAATTCACTTCTAAGTTTCAGCAAAAAACAAAAGAGAAGACAAGCATTTTACCAATGCTTATAGTGTAATAGAGGTCAGTGAATTATTTAGATAAGCTATTAATTATTCTGCAAATATATATATTTCTATTTTTTATAAAATTACAATTTCTTATACCTACAAGCTCCTTCATGAGCAACAAAGCCATCAGAGGTGTGATGAGCCCAGCTGAGCTGTCCTTGGGAACTGAAAATGAGCTGAACTTCCATTTATTTATTTTCACTGTTATTTTGGGGAAACAACCTGGATGGTGAACCTGGGGATTTTCCCCCACATATTTTGCTTTTTTTTTTTCCTGTTTTTTTTTTTTTTTTCCAGGTGAGCTTTTCAGAGCAGTCAGAGAACCTAAGTGCCACAGTAAAGTGGGGAATGCCTAAGTCCCACGGGCTCCTCAGAAAGTCCTCACCCCAAAAGAGAAGCTGCAGCCTGTGACATTCCCAGTCCTAGGATGGGACGAGGAGGCACCGGAGCAGCTCTGGGACTGCTGGACAAGGTAGAGCCTGGAAACCTCTGTGCTCCTCTGTGGCTATGCCTCAATAAACCTGTGATATCCAGTCTACAACTAGTTCCCACCCCTTCCCTGCCCCAAGAAACAAAAGAATTCTGTCTTTTTTTTTTTTTCCAAGCTGCCTTTTGCATGTTACATGAAGTTTTGTGGTCACAACCCGCCCTAGCAGTGCCACCACTGACCTCACCCTGCTCTTGGGTCACCCCAAAAATCCCCCTCGTGGGGAAAAGCCCCTTCGTGGGGGTGATTAGAGCCTGCTGCAGTTTGCTGTGCTGCTGTTAAAGGTGTGTCCACAGCAGCCGAGCCCTGCCACAGCTTCTCCCAGAGGGACAACCAGGCGTGTCCCCGGCTGCAGCAGAGACCCCAACTGTGCCACACCCTCCTGTCTCCTCCAGTGCCTTCTGCACCTTTAGGGAACAACTCACTGCTCTTTAAACCTTGCTGTAGCACATGGAAACTCAATTTGCTGAACAAATGGTTGACAGGCAAGTACTCCATGTTGCGGGACACGGACAAGCCAGGTATGTTTGTGGAAAAATACTGGAGAAATGCCATCCATGCAGGGGTGTTTTTAATGCTGACCAAAATGCTGAGTTCTTTGCAGCCATCTCCTGAAGCATGACTAATGATTTAATGGAATGAACAACCTTTTTATTTGAAAATAGTGTCAGAACACTTAGAAAACTGTGAGCAAGACGTGTAGCACCGTATTTTCCTCACGTTACTAACTGTATGCAGTACACACAGCTATGTACAGGATCTGAGCTGTTTATTAAAAAAAAAATTCAGCTGGAAACAGATTCTAGCAGCAGACTGGAAATGACTATGAGTGGTTTTGTGTTATATATTATTTTTCTGCCATTACAAAATATTGTATTGTCCAATCAATAGTTGACTAAAATCCATGTTGTGCTTTGTCCCTGTTAAACAGTTTCTTTATGTGTTTCTGATGGAAAATAATAAAGTCTCTCTTTTTCAGTAATATGAAACATCCTGGAAAGCCATATTACCTCCATAAAAATTTAATTTAAAGCACAGAACATGTCGGTGTGCCAGGCTTAAAATATTAAGGATTTAAAAAAAGAGAAGAAAACAACAACCAACAAACCCCTAAGCATTTCCTTTCTATGCAATAATGGAGAATATATATCTTTGCTATATATTTTAAACATGGAATAGCTTTTTCTTTTTGCTAATATATCTGTCTTTCAAAATACATTGTCAGTATTTGTACTTGAAAAATACTGTACAAAACGAACATACTATAATTATTCTGTATAAACTTTATACATTTTATAGTATCTATCCTTTTGGTCTAGAGTAAACACTTTGATTGATTGATTAACCACAGTATATGACAACACCATCCCCTTCTGAAATACACCAGTGTCTCTTACATTCATTTTTCAGAAGTCCACTTTATATTAGAACATACATGTTCAAAAGCAGAGAGTTTAAAACAATAAAGTTCAGAACCATCAGTTCATGTCACACTCAAAACAACAATCACTAGGAAAAAATGGGTGTTGCAAACCAGTGACTTCTTCTAACTCAATAAAAGTGATTTTTTGAAACAGCAACATATAATCCACAGAAAATATATTACAAAACATGGGAAAAAACCAACTGAATTTAGGTATTTATTCAACTTTTAATCACAAAATGGAGTAACTAACTGAAAACAGAGAAGCCCCTCTGATTTTGACATCGGATCTGATTTGACGCTATTTAATTTTGTTCTCGTTTTCAACTAATGATCCTGCTCCTTACACATGCGCTCCCCCACGGCAGGGACACGGTCAGCATGCTCACGGGAACATGTCTGGGACGTTTTGGCAGACCTTGGTAAAGACATCGAGACTCCTTTTGGGTAGGGAACCATCCCACGTCCACTGGGAACATCCGGACAGCATGCACGCAGGATTATTGCTTCAGGTACAGGCAGTGCAAGGTACACACTCTGTGCTCTACCAACAACTCCTACCTACCTGCCTGGGGTCCGTGGAGAAGAAAGGAACCTTAGTAGCTACAGAGAAGCCATTATGGGATCTATCATGAGTAGAGCTAAACTCAGTCTAACAGCACTTTTAAATCTGAAGACAATTATCACCAAAACTTAAAAATACAACGAAAGCGATCTATAAATTAATAGTTCTGCAGTGTAGTACTAAATTATTATTTGTGCACTTTATTAGCATGTTAACTTTTCTGATTAGACAGACTTAAAACGATAGCTTGTTACTCTCGAAAAAAACTGAAATCTACTTTTTTTTTCTTTTTTCTTTTTTTTTTTTCCTTTTTTTTTGTAATTTATGCTGGGATCTTTCCAAGTAAATCAGAAAGACGGAACTGATTACAAGAACATAAAACCCCTACTGTGAAGCAGCACAGAAGAAAAAAAAAAAAGATAATTAAAAGCTTACTATGGCGGTTCTCAACAGTCCAGGTAAAAATGTGGCACCCTTTGAAGAGGGCTGATAAAAATGGGAAGTGCTGAGATGCACACGCACACCGACACCCACGCACATGCACACCCACGGACACAGACCTGGGCACACACGTGTGCACACACACACGCAGGGACATGTACACGCAAACAAAAAGAAAAAAAAAAACAACAAAAAAACCAACATTAAGTCAGTTTTGTTTCTGCTTCTGGTAAAGTGCTGAAGACAGAAAGGTTGATTTGGGTGTGGTGCTATCAAACAGGAAACACATTGTCCATCTAGTCAAATGCCAACCCGCAAAAAAAAAAAAAAAAAAGAAAAAAAAAGAAGAAAAAAGAAAAAACCCAAAACACCCCACTTCCCCCGCCTCAGATTTACAGGGGGCCGTGCCGAGCTTCGTACTTGGCCAGGACGTTCTTGCACTTGCCCAGCTCTTTCCGCAGGTCGGCCACCTCCTGGCGCAGGGCCGAGTTCTCCTTCTCCAGGAAGGAGGCGCGGATGGCGATCTGGTTCTCCTTCAGCCGCCGCGCGTCCCGCGAGCGCTTCGCTGCCATGTTGTTCTTTCTGCGCCTGGCCCAGTATTTGTCATCCTGCTCGTGAGACACAGAGACAGGCAAACAAAGGTGTTAGATTTTGGTAAAAGCAGAGCTGCCCACCAGGAGCTGCTCCCGGCGGCCGCCTCCGGGCTGCAGGTGGCTCCAGTGTCACCCCGTGGCACAGCGGTACCGGAGTTACAGCTCTGCGTGGCACAATCCACCCTGGGAGCGCAGATGCCCTCACATGTTTCTGTCAAAATGTTTACACTAACCCCCTCATCCTCCTGACAGGGAATTCCTCCAAGGAGAAGTGAGGCAATGTTCCGGAGGTACAATCCACCTCCCATCTAGGCTGACCTAGTTAGCACATCCACCTTTGCGTGCCATGACTCACCCTGCACAGCGGCTGCAGCAGCAATAATTACCTCTGGCCCTGCTCAGCGCTGCCAGCCAACACCTGGTTTACTCTCTGTGTTGCTATCATCCATTTCATCTACTGCTCTGGTCTTTTTTAATGTTCAAAGCACTCTACAGAGCCCCAAAATGTTCCCGTCTGCATCACTAAGTCACTGCAAGAGGATTCCTTGGCACAGCGATGATGGTCGCTCTGGGACCAACCACAGAGATTACTGCAATAGGCTTTGACTGTGGAAAAAAAAGCATTGGTCAGAAATAGGTCCACTACCCCTTGAGGTTTCAAAAGCTAACACATTCCCAAAGTGTTATCCCTGAAGACTTGCCTCTAGACCACCTTACTGCATTGGTGTCTCAAAGACTCGAAGTAACTACTGAATTTCATCTGATTTTTCCACTCTTCCAATGAAGTGGCCTTCAGCACAATGGCAGCTTCGATGTTGCTTTGTAACTGAATTAAGTTCTAGAACTTTGGAACAACTCAGGAAATACAAAGCGGGCAGAATCTCTTGTGAAAAGTGAAATTCAGTCCCCTGCAGAGTAAGAGTGATGCAGCCACTCAACCCTCAAACTGCCTGGCCAAGTCACAGAGCTCAAACTTCCTCTTTCTTCATCTTAACATGCTTCCATTTCCCTGTGCAGCTCCCAAGGACCAGCACAGGGCAGGAGACCCAGCTGCTCCTATGCTGCACTGAGCAAACACTCACCACCCCTGGGTCCTTCAGCCCAGCCTAATCCCGCTGCTCTGCACTTTCTGCTGCTGCACAGGGCAAATCAGGAGCAAAACAGCTTCTGGCAGGAGGGCTCTTGAACTGCTTTCTATCAGTTCAGCTCAACAAAGTGTGCAGGAATGCTGATCTGGAGCCAGCATTATCTCTAAATGGCTCTTCACCTGTACTTAGATGGGACCCTGCAAAATCCTCCAAAAAAACAAGCATGCAGCAAAAAGCTATGACCCAAATCTTGTTTATAATTTCCCATCTCATTCCAGTCCATAAAAATCAGCTTTAAGCAATTTATTAGTGTACCACCTAGGCTTCATCCCTCTTTATTTTAACGAATTGCTATGGCAAATCCCTTAATCCAGCCCTGAAAGAGGTAAGGCTGGCATTTCCAAATCACATGCAGCCCAGAGACGATTGACTGGTCTAATCTGCTTACCCTCCCCCAGAACCCAGAGGCTGCTCCACATGCCAGGGCAGAAGCAGCACTTGGGTCAAGTGCTCTCAAACGAGTCAAGGGCAAGCGATGGGATGATCCCCAGGGAATGAGAGACCCTGAACTCCTGCTTCACTCCTGTGCTGCACTGCCGGGTTCCATCTCTCGCCAACAGGACCTTTGCCAAAAGCTTGCTTTGATGAATAAGGGTACCTGGGAGACGTGACAAAGGGAGAAATGGCACCAAGGAGCAAACTCCAGCCATTCCTGCAGCAAATACCTTTCCCTTGGGCACTGTGGCCCAACAGGGCATCACAAGCAGTAGAATTTGCCCAGGTAAGCAGGTGCAGGCAAACCTTTGCAAAGGAAAGCTGAGAGACAGCAACCTGAACACTACTGGAATTGTGATTTCTGTGCTTTTAACTTGCACCACAGCATGCTTAGGGATAAAAATAGCTTCTCCTCTAATGCTATCAATCTGGTGCAAACACATGGTATCCCAGGCTCCCTGCACGTGCAGCCAGGGATTCCCACTGACTCCAGCAGGCTCTCAGGCTGTGTCTTGGGGGCGGTAGCAACAGCAGAATGAAATTCTGCCCTAACTACCTCTCATTAAAGAGATCCTCTTGGAAAGCACATACCAGGAAAACAACTTTGCAAATAATGTTCAGAGTGTTTGATAACCTAGATCAGTTGATCAATTTTTCTGCTATCTTCATGCACTTTGTTCTTCACATCTCAGAAACAGTGAGTGGCACAGACTCTTTCTTTTAAAATATTGATGTGGTATTGTACTTTACATATTGTATTAAAACACTTCTCAGCAGAAAAATTCTGTTTTCTTCTGTTTTCGTACCACTTGTCTAGATTCTTTCACCTGCATTAGTGAATATATATTAGTGAAATACAGTTTTTACTATAGTGTTCTCATTATTAAACACAGAGCTACAGCAACTTCCAAACAAGACACAATATACTTCAGTCTGTCATCATCAGGCTCCTCCATTCTCCTTGAAGGATTCACAGCCTGTGCTGTATAGACAGAGGATGAAGAAAAAGGAAACATGATCAGGCTGTTTCATAAGTTGGAAATATGGGACAAAGCAAGCTTGTCCAAGGTCAAGCAGGAAGTTTCTGGCATACAAAGGAAATGAATATTGAGCTCATGAATTTCAACTGTTGCATAACTAATAAGGGACATCCTTCCTTCAGTCTCATTCAGAACTCTGAACAGTTTTATTCTACAGCAAAGTCAGATCTAGATTGAAAGATTTACCTTACATTACAAAACAGATTAATGCTCCAAACCTGTACCTCAGTGAGCAACTTTCAGAAACCCTGTAGGAATCACCTCGTCACCAGTTCCAAATTACCTTCAGGTCATCTGGGATGAAGACTTTGCGAGCTTTTTTAATCATGGGCTGGGGTTTCAGCTCTTCTTCGGAGAACTTGCGCTTGCGAGGATCGAACATTTCCTGGCCAGGAATGCTGGACAGAGCAAGATCTGCAGGGTCAGGTTCATAGCCGACAGGAACTTGGATAGTCTCCGGATCAATAGGGCTCGGCGTGTTCCGGTTTGCTGGCAAGATCTGACCTACAGAAATACAGGAGAAATACAGCTGGGTTAGAAAAAACATGTTAACTGTATCAAAGGACATGGATTTTAGAAGATATCTACATACTTTACAAGAAATAATTCTTTCAGCTTTCCTTTCAGATTTGGTATCTACTCTTGCTAAATATTAAGATTGTCCATTCTGTAAGGAGCATATTCTGATCTGGACATGCTCATGGCCTTTATATTCAGAATCTGTTCCTAGCTCTGGTTGCTAATGTTGGATTCCCACGTAATATCACTGAATCCAACACTGAATTGCACTGGACTGCAGGCAGAAGATACATTGCTCCAACCTGTGCCATTTCATTAGGATCCCATCCTCAGGAACAGATCATAAGTACTGTCCTTTAGTTCAGATTTATCCACACACTGCAACCCCTCACAGTTATACATTTGAGGGTATGTTTATTTTACAATCAAACAATGTACAGTACTTGCCATGGATAGCATCTCATGAAAGTTTACTTTACTTTCAGCTGTGCTGAAGCACTCCAAGGAGACTGCTATTTATCCTCTATGAAATCCTACTAGGGATATTCTAAAAGTGAAGGAAACCAGCAACATGAAAAGCTAAAACAATTCCTTAAAGATATTCTGCAAAAATGAAGAAGACACTTATTGATGCTGCATTTCTCTTTTATGGTATATAAAATCTAATAAAAAAGGGGTGTATCCCCAGAAAATGAGTGATATCACTCCCATTTTTCATTTTTTGATTTTAGATACAGCCTTCAAGATCCTACAGCACCAATTCGGGCACCATTCCCACTAAAAATCCAATTTAAAACCTCAGCCAAAGGTTCCAAAAATAGGATCCTGAAGTCAGCTGCCTAAACGTGGACTATCCCTGGGGGCAGAATTTTCAAAGTTTTCGCATGCCTCAGAAGTAGAAGCCTCACAGACTTCAGAGGGAGGACTTCTGATTGAAGCAGACATTCTTTTATAATTTTGGCTATTTGCTAATTCAACTTTAGTGATCTGATGGCTTTCATGATAACTACAAAAACATCCTTTGGCTGCATAATATTTCCTTACTTGTGCCCACATCTGCAATATTTAGGGTGTAAAACAGTAAACATTACATGTCGTTTCTAATTGCAGGCCAGCATTAACAATGTAGGTTTTATTTTAATAATATGGGAGCCACACGGAAAACGCACTGGGGGAATTGCACTGCGCAGGACTTCCTAACGGAGAGCTTTTCTAACTCCTATTTTAGAGCTGATAAAATCAGCTTCCAGGAAAGGCTGGTGAGGGCCGGGGAGAGGAGAAAAGGAGGATCAAAGTTATCAAAATATAGATGTGGCTGCAGGAGAGGGAGCGAGAGGAAAGGATGCTGCTGCACGCATCGTGCCACTGCGGAGCGCTGCCGCCCCTGCCTGGCTCGGGACGCGCTGCTGGAAACGTGGCGCTTCCCGCTGTCCCCCGTTAATCCAACCGGGAACTGGCGGTGCCAGCGGCTTCTCCCCGCTCTCGGGGCTAGGAACGTGGCGTTTCCAGCTGCTCCCCGCTAACACAACCGGGAAGCGGCGGCGGCAGCGGCATTTCCCCTGCCCGCCCGCGGTGCCGCGGGTGCGCGTTCCCGGCGCAGCGCTCCGGGGAACCGGGACGGCCGGGGGGAGGCTCGGCCCGCGCGGCTGCGGCTGCGGGACGGCTTCTCACAAGCTTCACCCTCCCGGAGACGGCGGCGTGCGGTCTGAGTCACCTCCCTGCCCCGGTGTCACCTCCCGGCAAGGGACGCGCGCTCCGGCAGCCCTGCCGTGCGTGGGGGCCGATCCATCGCTGATGGATGGATGGGCCCCCACGGCCTCGTTTAAAGCAGAAAACACAGGAAAAGCTCCTTGGGTGAGTGCCTGTTCTGGAGCAACCAGGTTAAACACACACAGGTACTCCTCACTGCAGACAAATACACAGAAGTATACACATACAAATGGTGCACATTCTGTAATACAGATAAAAATGAAGCAAGACACTAGTTCTGAGTACTTTTATAATATTTCTGGTGAGCCCGCAGGGTGTTTCTAAAAGTCAAATGGATTGTGAAATCCGGTCCAGCTTTCTAATTGCCCCACGTGAAAGAGCCTGTATTTAAATATTGCTGACATTCTTGATATACAGTATCAGTTTTCATATTATCATTTATCTATAATGTGCCATATTACATAATTACATGAGCTCCGTAGTCACTGGCCTCAAGAAATTTTACAATATCACTCCGAAAAAAGGGCAAAAACATTCTTTTTAAACATGGGAAATCGAGGCATCGCATCTTAGCAATGCAACTGCAAAATAAAGAGCGATGCACCTCCACAGTGATCTGGGAGAAGACATGGCAGCCAAGGTCCTGCCTTGCTGCCTCCATGCACACATTTCCTCTTCCCTGCTCTAGGAAGTTCTCACAACTACAGACCTGGCCCTTCAGCAAACACAAGATGTTTCAGTGCCAATGAGAAGCTCGTTCAAGGGAAATGCTGTTCAGCAAAGCCTGAACAAACCATGTGTCTAAACACCATCACTAGGAGCCCCAAGAGTGCTGCCCTGTGAGATATCCTACACCCACACAGCACACACACCTCTGCCAGTCTCTGTTCTGTCATGCTCCTGCAAATGATCAGCAACTCCATCAAGAACAACAGAGTTAACGAGGGTATCTCAAGCCCCAGGCAGAAAAACCGGTAATGCTTGGTCCAGCATTTTACGTTGGGCAACTCCTGGCACCCAGAATCTTTTTATTTATTCTATCAAGTTTTGCCAATAGTCCAAGCCAGGAACCTGTCTTTGTTAGTTTGCTGGCCAGTGGCCATGACATCTCTGTGGTGCTGGAACTTGTTGTAATCCAAGACGACAGCGTGGGCTGCGCTGGCCTTGGCACTGCTGTCACTGCGGGAGCGCAGAGCATGGCCTCGTGTTACATCGTTCCCCAGGCTCCTCTCCCCGGGCAGGCACAGCACTTTCACTCTGCATCCTCCTGCCAAATTTGTTCGGGGTGTTATTTTTATGCGCTAAATTCCTCGCAATCAGAGGTAGGTCAAATAAGCACAGCAATCTGAATGTCATGTGCCCAGCAGCCGACTAATCCTCGCATCAGCAAGCTTCCCAGCTGTCACAACAGCCACAGGAAGGGCTGCTCAGGGGCTCTGATGCACAAGCAATAGGCCAAGGAGGAAGCCCACTCTGCAAGGTAAGGCCCCTCAGTGCCCAGCATCGGGAGCCAGATGCCTTTGCCAGGCCCTGCATTATTTAAACACTGTGCTCACAACGGCGGCCAAATTTTCACAACAGTGAAGTGGCTGGACTGTTTAATGTGCTTAAACTTTGTTCTCAATGGGGGCTGATGACTGCCAAGTGTTTTGGAAAGAACTTAGCCCCTCTATTTAAGTTGCTGAAATGAGAACTCTGGAGCATTAAGCTCTTTTGGAAATCCAGCTGCAGAGCTCCACAGTGGTGGCGGTGGTGGTGGAAGCAAGCTGGGAACAATTGTTAATGGAAACTTCCCCTCATACCACCCTAGTGATGTGTCTCAACCATGGCCTGGAGAGACCACAACTATGTCAACACCGGCCTTTTGTCTGGAGCCTTTCCCACTTGTAGAGCTCCACTCAAGCAAGAAGGAGTATGCCAGGACAGACACAGCTCCAGGTGTCTCCTGGCGAAGGCACCAGCAGGTTTTGACAACCCCAGCAGTTCTGCTGCCCTAACATCTTGCCTTTGCTAATGCTTTTGGTGTTGCTCTGGCAGATATTAGCATAGTGGAAAATTTTCCAGAAAAAGGACTTGAAAGAAAGTTGGCTGTTCTAATCCTTTCAGTCGTCGTCCTCCTCCTCCTGGCAGAGACTGCAAGTGAGGAAGTCCACTGTAATGGTAATATTTTCATTGTGGTTCCTTTTTCAGAGAGAAATGGACTGAGGCCATTCACTTGTGTCATCTAGGTCACCAAATGGCTGGTAAAAAAAAAAAATAGCAGCTTTTAATTGCCTGCAATAATTAAAATTCACAATTCTAAAGTACAGCAGCATTTTTGTATACCTACCAAAACCCAAATGCTGATCTGGTATCATGGGGAGTTCAATCACCATATCCTGACTCCTAATTTCCCCTTTTTGAAACATCCCACCTACCAGCTGTGCCCAGGAGAGTGAAGACGGAAATAACCTCTTCAGCTGCACCACTGCTTGGCAGACTTCTTATCTGTACTGTGAGAGATCCCTGGTAAATTATGTGGAACTCAATTCTGAATCATTCAACTCCCGTAGAACTGTGTCTGATTTTCAGAAAATCTCCCTTCTCACAGCCCTTCTACACTCCTCATCGGCTCAACAGCTGGCTGGAGAACAGTGCTGAGAGGAAGAAAAGGGAGTGAAAATGTTCCAATCAAAATATTTTTCCCTATTTTTACGCACATTGGAGGGAAATAAAAGAGGAGTTTCTTACTCAATTTATTAGCAGCCCAGAGATAAAATATGTTTGCTCATCATTTTTCTTTATACAAACTGAAGGTTCTTTGTGCGTGTCAGTCAGGCCCTGCAGCACAGTGGTTAAACCGACAGATAATCCTCACCCAGAGCTGCTCCAGAGTTCTCCCTGTATGTTTTCCAAGCCGTCTATCCTCTTGGCAGCTGGCCAGCTATTTGGGATAGTTCCCTTACTCCAAATCACAGCCTGTCCTGGACTAATCTGTCATCCAGCTTTGCATTAACTCCTTCAGCCTCCAGGAAAAGTTCTTTCACTGCAGAGCACACAGCAAGAGCACAGGGATCGAGACGGGCAAAAATCGCCACAGGCACCAAAGTAAAAATGGGTATTCTGGAGGTCAAGATTTATCTAAGGACAGCATCTTGTCAGGTTATCAGTCCTCACAATATTCTAAGCAACCTTTTATCTATCCTATCTTGTTCTATGTAATTTCCCTGCTATTAAGATTGTAGTGTCTTCCAGAAACCAAACCATTTAGGTGGATAGGACTAAAGCCACATGCTGGGATCCTCCTGCCCTCAACTGGAAGGACAAACCCAACCACTATCTGCCTTGGGGTGAAGAAGACATTTCACCTCTGGGTGTGTTTATGCAAGCAGTTGTTATAGGAGCCTTATTTTCTTCCCAAGCAACAGGAGATCCGTGTATTTTGACCAGGGCTTCAACCCAGCATGGACATTCCTCTATTCCTTACCTTACACAAACTTGATTCTGCTGAACATGGGATAACTGCAAACACTTGCTGCAGAAAGAAGGATCTCAACCCAGTGCAACCACAAGATAATTCGTTGCTTTTAATACACACATGAAAAGACTGGCACACGAAAGTGTTTTTAAAATGTGTACTTTTTAAAGATATCAGCATTGTTTACAAACCTTGTGCATTTAATTGTGAAAGAATTGTCATTTCCCCTCTCAGCACTGTGTGCCTCCTGCTCTGGGCCTCTACAGTATTACTTCAGGCAGGACTGGTAGTCTTATTAAGATTGTCTGACACTTCCCGTTAGAGGCTGCTGTCTTCAGTTCCTTTGGCCTTTGCCAGATTTCAACCATTCTGTTCGGATTTCTTGTGTGCCAAGTGTGTTTCTGCCAAAATGGTTCTACAGTTTCCCGAAAAAAGTTCCACAAAAAATACTTGTTTTGAACCTGTTAAAAATTTCTGGCAGACTTTTCACTGCAGTGTGCTAGTGGCCTGTGCACTGGAAGAGAGGGCAGCTCCTGGGTCAGTGTTACTTCAGAGAATCATAGAACAGTTTAGATTGGAAAAGCCCTCTAAGATCATCGAATCCAAGCATTAACCCAGCACTGCCAACTCCACCACGAAACCACGTCTTCAGTGCCACATGTACATGGTTCCTAAAAACCGCCAGAGCTGTGATGCAACCACTTCCCTGGGCAGTGTGTTCCAGCTGTGCGCACGCTCAGGCTGGAGGAGAAGGGGACAATTTCAGTAAGTGATTGGGACTCAAAACCGAGAAAGTGGTAAGGAGGTGATGAAGGCGAGGATGACAGAGACTGGCAGCCAAAGATGAGGGGAGAGAGCCGGGAAGGGGAAGGCTGTTCCAGCAAAGGCTGTGATGAGTGCATTAGGATGAAGAGCCCTGTCGAAGGGAACAGGGCAGCAGAGTGCCCTCTGCTGATGGTACAAACAGCTCCACATTCCCAAGCACCACAGACCCTCTTCAACAAACAAAACAGTGGCAAAGCTCCCTGTCCTCCTTCAGCTCCTTACAGTGAGGGTAAGTTACCATCCTCCACTCAGTCCCAGCAGCAGGGCACTGTGGGGTGCTGTCAGGTCCATTTCTACTCATTTCCAACGTGCCTGTTTTAAGAGTGGCACATGAGAAAGTCTAGGCTGTCTTTTCAATTTGTTTTTAAAATTAAATGCAAGAGCTGTGTAAGAAGCACAGTCATGGTTGCAAAAATCTTCAAAGTTTCAATCACATACTATCTTACTCAGACTCTTCCCTCCTTAAGAAGACACTTGTTTCATCCATTTTGATTTATCCAAATAAACTCATAATATTTGCCATAAATTATTCCAACCTCCTGTAGAGAAACAATTTCAGGAGTTACCTCCAGCCCTGACAACTACTTCATGTGTGTGCTTCAGAAACAAGACTCCCATGAAAGAAGGGGCAACACTTCTCTTTGCAGATGAAGAAGTACAGACATTTTAAACCAAAACACCATTCTCTCAGGTTAGCAAATGGTGTAGGCATTGGCTGCATTTCAAATTGACTCTCATGGGCTTCTGCAGATGTGGGAAACAGGTGAGAGCCACCCAAGGTGTCACACAGGGCTTCTCACAGAAAGGGAAGTAAAAATGTGGTGTGGTATGTCCACAAAATCAAACTATTGTTCAGAATTCTGCTGAAACTTTCTGCAAAGTCCAGTCTCTCCAGACAAAATCCTTTGGTCCTTCCAGACAGATTTTCCCTTCTCCTCCCACCGTTCCCTGCATCCTCTCACATCTGCAGTAAATGAGGTCAAGATCCAAGATGCTACAGACTTCCTTCCTGAAACGGCCTGGATTCAGCCCAGAGCTGGTCTGAGCTCTGCAGGCAAAATGGGAAAAAGGGAAAGAGAGGATATAATGTAATTAAAGACTGCATGTCCAAGGGACAGGGTTTGCTATCCAAGGCTGCATACATGGCCTTTGGTTGTGTCTCAGTTTGAGACGAATTAGGAGGAAACGTCTGAGATGAACATATCCTCTAATAGAAGGCAGGTTTCAGCAGCCCCTACCCCACAGGTTCGAAAGAATTTTCTTGGAGGAAAGTGAAAAAAACAGCTGTTTATTTAACAAGCAGGGTGCACACAGGCATGAGAGAAAAAAAAAAAGAATAATGTTAAATAATAAAACCTCTCACTGTGGAGAAGACCTGGTAGATTCAGAGTCCTTTCTGTAGGTGTGGCTCTGCTCTCTCTGGAGCTGGGGTGCGGCGTGGGCCCCTCTGGGCTGCAGTGTGGGCCCTCCCGGTGATGGTGTTCCAGACCGGAGCCAAGCCCAACAGCTCCAGGAGAAGAAGAAGCAGCCACAGTCCCAGGAAAACCTTCCTGCCTCAGCTAACAGGCTAGCTAAAACGCAAAGGATTTTAACTCTCCGTCTCTCTCCTGAGAAACAGAGCCGAGAGCTGGCTAAAAGCAGGAAGGTGCTTCCTCAGCTCTGCAGCGGTGAGAGCGTGGGGGAGTCTGTGAGTCCTTGAGCACAAACCGCGCTGAAGAGTTCGCTTGGCTTCCCCCTCCCTTTCTGACGGACCCAGCTAAAGACACAGAATTCACGTCTGGCATGGAGCAGGCAATAGGGGATACATCATAAAGTCAGCCCGAGACAGGTTGTGTGTTTGCAGGTCTTTGAGGGCTTCACTTGCAACTCCTGCCTGTGGTTAACTTGGAGTGCATGGAATAAATACCCTTTGCCTGCTGGCCCAGTAACGTTCTGCCCTTCAAAAGCAGTAGACAAATAGGAGGCACCAGCAGGTAAAATCTTCCACTACATCTCCTGGACTTAAGACTCATCTCTTCTGTAAGATCCATACTCCGAAAGCCCTTCCTTGACTTTAGCCTGTGTGAAGGCAGCACTTGTGAGCTCAACGAGGCCTCGTCTCTGAAAACAACCAGGAAATCCAATTTTTATTCCCTTCCAAACTATCCCTGCAAGATGCCTGACAGTAGTTGTTCCTGCTCTGAACAACTCCCTTGCAGAAGGGCTACATGGAGGAACAGTGGGTTTGATTCTGCTCCCAGGACACTGAACAGGGATTTTAAAATTCTTGAAAAGCATGAAATCCACAGCATTCCTAAATGCCTTTCTGATTTATCTATCGGATGCTTCTTTCCTTACAAAGATCAGCCAAGATGGAATTCGGTGGGGACAGGGCCTGAAGAAGAGCTGCAGGGAACAATGTTCACACTGGTATTTAATTTTAATTTACACTTGGCTTAGATGCATGTTTCAGTTCAAGATGCTTATATTCTCTGGTACACTGGAGCTTCTTGACATCCTCTAGCATATTTTCATTACCTGGCAATTCACATATAGCAAGATTCCTCAAGAAGTACAGTAATTATTTTCTTAAAATAATTGTCAAACTGCTCTGAAGGAAACAAAACCATCCATTTTCCTTTCCTTGGACAATTACGTACCAAGCTCTAATAAACCAGTAGATTTTAGACAGAGCCCTTGGTTTAGGTGACAGCCTCATACAGCACAGAGTCACAAAATCACTGAGGTTGGAAAAGGCCTCCACTGAGCCCAACCTGTGCCCGATCCCCACCTCACCACCAACGCAGAGCACTGAGTGCCATGCCCCAGCCCTCCTTGGACACCTCCAGGGATGGAGACTCCAAACCTCCCTGGGCAGCCTCTTCCAATGCTAAACTACCCTTTCAGTGAAGAAATTCTTCTGGCATCCAACACGAACCTCCCCTGGTGCAGCTTGAGGCTGTTTTTTCTTGCCCTGTCCCTTGCTCCCTGGGAGACCCTCACCTTGCTACCACCTCACCACCCATAAATGTGCCCTCGTGTGGAATTCTGCTCAAAACAAAGACAACACTTGTCCTCAAGATGTGCCTGTGCCACTGCCAATGCGCTTTTCAACACTCCAGACCAAGCCAGTCCTTCTCTCATTGTTCTGTTTATTTGTCTATCTAGGACAGCACGCTCTCAGTAAACAGGTCTTGTAAAGAGCCCTCCTGTAATCCTGACAGCATATGCCACCCATGACTCATGGATCTATTACCCAGTTCTGGTACCCAAGCCCTGCTTGCCTGGGTGTGTTATCAAAACACAGTCAATGGAGATTTCAACTGGCATGGAAGAGCCACGTGAAACAGGGACATTACCTCTGCCTCCCGACCAGCAGCTAATGGGGAGCCCAAGAGACAGACAACAGATGCTATCAGCAGCACTGGAATACATCCCTGAAGGAAAAGAGGTCACTGGGCAGAGTTACAGGAACTTGCAAATCTCCTCTTCTCTTTTGAGCTGCTCTGTGCACACAAATCTGAACTATCTGTTGCAGTCACTTTTAGGTTTTTTTACTTTTTTTTCCATTTTATGTTTCACCAAAACGAAGCACACTTTTAATGTGACAATTCATAGAGGGTGATTTGTATAAAATAATCACGTTTTAAGAATTAGAGCTGCCAGAATGGGAACACACTGTTCCCATAACCTAAGTAAGGCTGAGTACATTTTATTTTCTCTCTGCCTTAAATTAGGATCCTCTAATATGTTTTGGAAAAAAAAACCCAAACAAACAGCAAAACCCAAAAAATTATACTCGGGTTGTTACAGCCCAATAACTGCACAGGTCTAACTTGGTTTTATATACTAGCTTTATCCGCAAGGAGCATACATAAAGTGTGTGGGGTTGTAGTTTTTTCTCTATTGATGCATTTATCTCCATTTATAAACCATACAGATGCACCAGGCCTGGGTAGCCTGAAAAAGGGGGCCAGAGCAAGGAAGGGAACATGTCACCACTCAGGGAAAATTCCAGGAGAACAGGCTGCTGAATATGGACATTACCCCTGTGTCTGTAACTACTTCTTTACAGATGCTGCATAAAACAGGTTTTGATGGCATGTCAGACACCAGCAAACTCAGGTAATTTCAAAAAGCAAGCCTAATTAAAAGATATTACAGCACTGAACACTGGGCACTGATAAATTCACTTCTAAATGTGAGGGAGCCACTGAGTCCTAGAAAATGGCAAGAAACTACTTTGCTGAGAAGCCTACAAACCCAAACTACTGCCTGCAGAGACTCCTGTGCCTCACAATAGCACTCACATGGACCTGACAGAGCAACGTGTACCAAAACCTTCGGGTTTATCTTTTGAAAACAGAAGCAGTGAAAAAGATTGGTGATGGACTATCTCTTGAAGAAATCCTGGAATTCTAATACTTATATTCCTTCTTGTGACCTCCTCTGCAAACTGCCCACAGCCCTGAACTAAGCCTCTGAACACACTACTATGCATGTTCTCAATGCAACAGACATGCTGAACCTGTGAAGATAGTGAACCATGTCAAAAATGAAATTAAAATGCCCCAAGACACAGAAATCAAACCTCCCTCCATTTATCAAGCAGTGCATTTACCGTGATGCCTTCAGGAGGCATGTCAGCAAAAGGGATCAGAAAAACTTGACTCCATATGAGACTGCCCTTTCTTCTAAACATTTTTCCCCCAATCCACAACTAATACAGATTTTAAAGATTTATTCTTGCTATCACACACAGTATGGCTCTCCACTGCCAATTAATGACAAAAACCATTAATACATTAAGTCAATATATTTTTTAAATATCAATATATTAAAAATAATATATTTTAATGTAGCCTTGAGGCCAGCATGCACTGGCAAATCGTTGGTCAAATCACTGTATATGGGAGCTTTTAAACATGGGAATCAGCATTTTATAAATGGTATAGAGCACCATTCTTTTGGGTTTACTTGGGAGGGGAGAAAGTGCCCTTATCCCTGAGACCTTCTCTGTCTAAAACACTTGACAATTTATGTTAAACACACCAGTGCTTTACAAGCTGAGCCCCACAGAAGTAAATTGACTGTTTGGCTTCCTTTTTACACTGGTGGTCATCCCACTCTCTGTAGAGACAGCACAGGCCTTACAGTATTCTGTTGTCTGGGGCTTTTGAGAGAATTTAGGGGGAGGACAAGACAGGACAGGACAAAATCCTTAATTTCTCTCTTATTCCCAGGTCAACTGCAGAATTCCCACTGTGCGCCCCTGCTCAACGCAGGATGAGGTCTGCAGGAGTTGGCCATGTGGAAAAAGGTGATTATTCTGTGCCCACATGGAAGGAGAAGCACTGGAGAGTTGGAAAGCACTGCAAGCTGAGGGCAGCAGCAATTCATAGGCTTGGAAAATTATGTGGGCTTTACCTTTCACACTCCTGTTAACTCTGATTTTCATGAAGTAGGTGGTGTTGCTACAGCAACTGTCGTATCACATCATTTCTGCTGTCTCTGTCACAGAGATCATCTTATTTTATCTTAAACTCAGATATGCAGCTTTTCTTCATCTATTCTAAAGCCCTCTGTATTTTGGATATGAAAAAATTATACAAAATAGAGCTGTGTCATATAAATGGTATTTTTTTAAAATGTAGCAAAGCTTGCAGAACATTTTTATTTGTTCTCCTTTCACAAATGCAGAAGGAATAAAGAAAATGGCACTGGCAGATTTATGGTGCTCCAGATTTTCAGAAATAAATTAAGAGCTGGTCTCACAATAAAGATGTTTCATCCCACTTTTAATGTGTTCTCTCTACAGAAGCTAACCCTGTGTTCCTGTGCACCTCAGCAGAAGTAACTTATCTATTCACAGGTGAAAACATTTGGCTTCCTCATGCCCAGGCTATTTATGCACCTGCATTCCACACAACTCACACCCAGCTCAGAAGCTATTGCCCACCCACAACACAACCCCAGCCCTCACCTGCTTTACCTGCAGCCTGGAAGAAGCACCTACTGAAGCAGAAGTCCCAATCCACCCTTTCCTGATTCAGAGGGTTTGTCCAAGCTGCCAGGGACAAGGTGGTCACCCAGCTTTGCAGCTGCCTTGCTCAGTAACCCCAGAATTTGGCTCCACCTCTTTGGCCTCCATTTTGCTGCCCAGAAAAGGTCTTTGAGGGTTCAGTGCACAAGCAAAACTCAATAAAATCCTGATGATGGAAAGGCTCAGTTCAATTTTTGTTATTAACATGCATTCCAACGCGTGCTGTCACAGATCTTCCTTTTAAAAATACAAAAAGCAATGCTGAACAGTAGCAAATATTCAGTTACACCCTTGGGCTACTCAGGAAACGAAAGAAAAGCCCTACATATAGTCAAAGGTTATTTCACAGACCACTCAGCCAGCACAGCTCAGACATCCAGATCAAGCTCTGCCACAGCCTAAGCTGACGAATATTTTCATCTGCTTCTTCCAGAGCATTTCCAGCCACTTCCAAAACAATCAGTGCAGTCACCAAATTACACTTCAGTGCTCCAGACAGGTCTTGGGCAGATGGAAATCTGCCAGCGTGGATCCAACCTGTGGGCAAGGACTGTATCTTGTGCACCTGGTTAATGGACACACACAGAATTAAGATATCAAACGGCCCTTCAGTTCCTTCAATTGCTTTGCAAACTTCATTTCAGTGCCCCCAGTACTTGACAGTTGTTCTTTAACTAATTTCCGAGAAAAATGAGCTTTGTGCAGTCCTGCTGTGCACATCTGTCCAGCCCCCTCCCAAAAGCTTGGGAAATTGTTGGCCAACTTCCAACAAAAATGGCAGCAAGGCATCCACATGTGCTACCAACAAGCTTTGTGGAAACCATGTAAACAAAAGAAGCTCTTCCCTCCCTGGCTGCAGGAGCCTCGTTACACATCAGAGAACCCACGGGGTTGTGCTGCACATGGAGCCAGTTCCTTGGGCAGGAGGTAGGAAGGAAAAAAATATTCACCAAGTCACTGTTTGTTAATGGCAGACAGGAAGGCCATTTAATCCTCTTGTTCTCTACTGGAATTGAGAATATCTCTTCACTTTATCCTACCCACTCATTTACTATTTTCAGTAATCATGATCAAAATGATTTGTTTCACGACTACACTGTCACTTGACAATCCCTCTGAATTCCAAGCAGACACATCTGGTATTGATAGCCAGCAAGCAGTCATACACATGGGCTGTCTTAAAAATCACTGTAGAAGACAGTCAGATGTGGACAACCCAGCTGTCTGCTATCATCTGAGCATTTATTTATTCTTATAATATGTACTGAAAACCAGAACTCTACTAGAAAGAGCTTTTTTTATATTATCCCCAGCACTTATTATGCAAGCAATTTAAGACTTCCAACCAAGACACAGTAGGAGTGTTTGGGAATCGACAAATTTGCTCTGGCAGCGATGAAACATTCATTATTGGCTTTGAAGTAGAGAGGGGTTTGGTTGGAGGGGGGGAATTTCTTTTATTTTCCTAAGATTTTGTTAAAATGCGGACAAAAAGCTGGTTGAGGCACACTGGGTAGGACTCAGCTAAGAATCAGATTTATGCTGGAAGCTGCCTGTCTATCCCACCTGAGGGATGCAATCCTGCTGTGCTTTCAGTGTGCAAGGTCAGAGATCCCCTCTGCCCCTCTCCCCCCTGACTCTCCCTGCTGCTGCTGCCTTGTTACACACCCACAACTACTCAGGCTTGGGGAGGAACGGGTTAAACTTTGCAAAGGAAAAAACACAAGCAAGAGAAACACCTTTCCTCCTTCTGCTTAACTGGATAATTCGTGAGCAGGAACCTGCTTGATGAGTTTCAGCAGCTCCTTGAGATTGGCCAGGGCTGTTTCTGAGAGCGGCTCAAGCTGCCAACTGGATAAACATCAACAGGGCACCCCCTGGATAACTAAAAATTTCCAGAAGGCAATGAAGCAGTTTGTATTCCAAAGAGCCATCCAAACCCAGTAAGAGCAGGGAGCTGAAAAGGCAGAGTATTTTATGGATGTTATATACATAAAGCTGTCTTACAGTCAGAATAAATAGATGAGTTTAAAAGAAAAAAGAAAGACTAAATAATTTTTACTGCAGTGAAGAGAGTGCAACAGTGAAATTCAAATGAATAAATTAACAGGTTCTGTCCTAAGAATTTAAGAGGCCAAGAAAATTCTAGTCCTGCTCTGTACAAACCTCTGGGCTTATTATTTGATACCATTTATCTATAATGCAAAGATTTTATTCAAGTACTTAGTGATTTTGAGTCCAGCTGGCTGAAATAAAAGTACACAAGGATTGATTTTCTCGTAAGGATTATCTTGTCCTACCTGTACCAGATGTGTGTGCAAGCACGTGAGCCAAAAAAAGCAAAACCAAACAGAACCAAACCCTGGTAAAATCTTGCTGTAATTTCAAGCCAGTCCCAGCTGTACAATCACCAAAACAGCCCCTATGGCAATCACTGTCCATATTATCATCTTCATTTCTATTTATTCACATCAGTGTTTCAATTAACTCAACACTACAACTGGCAAATAGGCATTTAGACATGCTGGGCTTTATCAAGATCAAGACCCAAAGCTCTCCCTTGCTGAAGCTCTTGCTGAAGCAGTTGATTCCAGATGAGAGCCTGGGCTTTTTCCCAGGTTCCCTCCTCTCTGAGGATGCAGGAAAGACTAAGAGGAAGCAAAAATACATTTCTATCCTAAACAACAACATATAGATTTGGGGGAAAGTATTTCAGCTTTGCCAGTGTTGATCTGTTCAGACACAGATCAAAGATTCTGATAAAGTAACCAAAACCCCACAGTTCAAGGCTCAATATCAGCCACCTAAACAAAACCAACCAAACGCCTCCACACACACACTGGAAGAGCAATGTCCCTCTGGAAGATTACAGGAACTGCCCCTCAAACGCTGCCTCTTGCCCTCCTGTTTTGTATCCCGTCCCCAAGCATTATGTATTTTTGTACTGCTTTTTCATACAAGGGTGCCCTTGGAGATGCTGGGGTTTCAAACCCAGAGCCAACTTTGCAAAACACACTGCATTTTGAAAAGCACATTTTTGTTTCACAGAGAAATAAAGGAGTTTGCATCATACAGCCTTTATTTCCCCCCACCCCAACCTCAAAACCTCCCATACAGTTAAAAATCAAATCCAGCTTTATTTTCCTGCATGAGTCAGGCTGCATGCAAACAGCTTCTGAGGAAGGCAACTTGGGGTGGAGAACAGAACTGAAGGAAGAAATCCAGAGAAAAGAAATCCTTCTAACAGCACACTCCTATGTTCCCAAGACATTTGCGAATATTTTCATTTTAAAGCTAGAGGAAAGCCACCCCCTTCCACCCCAAGAGAAGTTTTAAATACTATAAAGACACACAAGGACACATTATTATTTTAACAATTACTGCTATTTTCAGGCCTCCAGCACAGTTACTTCCTTCCATAATTGGACTTCAATCAAACCCTAGTGAAGCTTTTGATCTTGGAAAGAGTAACAACACAGCTCTGTTATCAGCACAGAGGGGGCAAAGAGTAGGACATCCAGCATTTTTCAATAAAGAAAAGTTAATTGCTTTGACTTATATTTATCAAAGGTCACAGCTACAAGTTCTGAGTGCACACACATAACGGTGTACACTGAGAAATCTCATACAGACTGGACAAAGTGTTGGGATTACACTATCTGTGTACATTAAAATAAAAAAAAAAAATTTTTAAAAGAAAAGGAAAAAAAAAAGGAGAAGAAAATGCAGCAAAACAATGCTAGATTACTATCCAAATATACCCCAGTGGATGTCCTGCCAAAGACCAAATATGTGGCTGTAAGCTCCAAACTGAAATAAAAGCTTGGCCAGCAGCCCAGAGCTTCACTGTATTTTGCTCAGCCAGCCATAATCTGGCAGAACAGAGTGAACACATTTGCAGCCACGTGATGGAGAAGCCCGTCGGGCCAAGCTGATTTCCTTGTGTTGGTTAAATGTGATCTTCAGACTGTACACACCAGCGGCTTGGGAAAACGTGAGAAAGTGGGAAACAACCAGCCACGGGCTGGAAACTGAAGGGCAGCAGAAAAAACTACTTAAGGAGTTTACTTAAAGGTTTGGGCTGCCAGCGGTGGATTTTAATGAGGTGTTAACTGGGCTCCCAGGGCTGAGCACCTGGCGTTCAGCTGGATCTCCACTGGAGCTACACATCACCAGCTCCTTCAAGGATGCAGATCCTGAGAGAACCCGGTTTGGAAAAGGCACTGGAAATTCGTCGTTGGCTAAGAGTGAGAGCTACCCACCAGTGTTTCAAAAATGCAAAATGCTGAGTGATTTTGAAGTCCACAGTGAGGAGACTGAGAGGTGCTCAGGCCCGCCAGGATGTGGCCCAGGATGGAAGGTGCACATCCTCCGGGGCCCAGACTGTGCAGACACCCCTTGAACAGCAACCACTGAACACAGAGAAACATCTATGAAGTGAGACAGAACCTGCCCAAAGGATTTCAGCCTGAAAAACATGAGGGTAACAGCTGCCCCCATGTCAGGTATTATAGTTTGATAGTAGTGATAATAATGTTTTTAAATAACTGACTTAGGAAGAGACAAACAGCATCCCTGGCCAGCATCAGAGCTGCACGTGATCCCTGAGAGCAGGTTACATGTGAGTGCAGAAAGAAAAGCCCTCAAACACAAGACCTCAGAAGTACATCCCTGCTGCAGATAAGAGCAACTTGGCTGAAGCAGTCACCAGAGTACATAAGAAAAGTGAGATTTGTTTACTTTCTAACAGAAATAAATTGATAAAGCAGACATGTGCAGCACCTGGTGAAATCAGAGACGCACATGAGTTGACAATTACACCTCCAGCTCCTTCCTTCTCCTTGGCTAATGACTCCTTTTCACGTGTTCAGAACAGCTTTCAGACAGAGACTACCACAATTCTCAACAATGACATCAACCGTGTCACACTGAGAAAATTGAGCAGATAGGAGACTCTGGAAAAGCGCTTCTTAAACCTGGTGATGAGCACGGTCCAGCTGAAAGATCAACCTTTCTGAGGGCAGCCACGTGATTATGGATGCAACAACATCAGGCCTTGGAGCCTGGACAACCCACGCCCTGATTTTTTAAGTGCCAAGGCACCAACAGGCAAGGTGTTTCAAGCAGACACCCAAACCACAGCTGTCCAACATGTGTTACTGAAGGCTTGTGGTTTAAGCTCCTCAGAAGGCAGATATGCAGGTTAACTTTAAATGTGCTGCACTCTTCCCTAATTCTCTCATCTAAGTATAGAGTTGAGTGATGCAGGTGTTCACAAGGTCAGCTTCCTGCTCCATTTTACTCAGTTGGTGTTGCTCTCAAAAAATGTTCTAACACTCCAGAAACAATTCAAAGAATGTTCTACCACTCCAGAAACACCTTCAGCTGGTGGGCAAGCCCTGTGGCTTTTTGTCTTTTTGAGTTGGTAGAATTAAGACATAGTAACAACACAAGGCTGAGGAGCATGACAGAACCTAGATATGTGATTTATTAACCTGATCTGTTATTTACGCTCTTCTCTTCCAAGAGGAACAATCTTCACTACATGGAGGGACATAACTTCTCAGTTTCCAGTGTATAGCTCTTGATACAGAGCCCTTAGACAGCTGGTGACAAAGGCCATGCTATGCTCAGTCCCTCACAACTAACCTGCTTGGGTAGCTCGGATCCCTGGAAAAGTTTGGAAAACCAGAGTAGGAATTAAACAATAGTGCCCCAAGGTATTTGTAGTTTCACCCCAAAGTCTTCACACTCTTTATTAATCAGAGCAGTGATCACACAGCTGGCCACCCTTCTTTAGTCTGCCACCCTCACCCAGCAATAAGCAGAGAGAATTGGGCTGTTTCACAGGGCAAGCCCAGTGTATAAAAAGGATACACCAAACCAAATGATCTCAGGATGAATGAAGCACCAAAAACGAAAACTAAAAACCAAAACCACTGAGCAAACATATAATACTGTGAAAATTTTACTTTTACATTGATATGCTGCTGTGGTATACTTCAAACAGCAGTGAGCTCAGCACTTGCAGTTATTTCAGATCTCTATCTGCTTTTCCACTCTTCGAAAGCTAAGCTGAAGGCAATGTTTTAGACATTAGAAAATTAGAAAATAAAAGGCAGACAAAAAAACCTGCAGCATTTCCCAATAACCTTTTTCCACCTTAATCCTGAGGAAGCATGAAGAGACTCTCGAGTGTCTCTTCAAACAGTTTTTTTCTTTTTTAGAGACATTTAATATTGCATATGCCATGGCCAGACCAAACAGGTTCTTGGACCTCAGGTAAGTGTTACCTTACCAGAAACAGTACTAAAATGTCTTCCTGCTGTACTGGAAACAAAATGTAAGGGACACAGAGAGGTTCTCCCAGGTTTGTAAATGCCCTGTGTGTTGGGGAGAGGGAGCAGGGGAGTCCACCCAGCAGCGCTGCGTTACACCGAGAGCGGGTTGTGTCACTACAGCTCTGTCCCGACACACCCATATTTTACAGCACACAATGTACTGTACAATTCACAGTGCCAAGAAACTCAACATATCTAATCTGGCAGAAAAACCAAGTCACATCAGGTTAATCCAATTCTTTAATTGCACAACTTTGAAAAGCCAATAGGAAAACAAATCTTCCCCCTCACTTGTGCTCCCGCATCCCTCCTCCCAGCACACGTACCCGGCCACGACCTACTTTTCCTCTTTGATCCCTCAACACTTTTAGCCCACTCTCACTCTCCCCTGTTCCTCTCTGACTCCTGACCTCACTGCAGCCCAGACCCCGGTGGCAGGGTAGAAAATTTCCCAGATTAGAGCAAGCCAGCGCTGTGTGCAGGGCAGGATGAGTGGCGGGATGCGCGCGCAAGGTCACTTGGACACCCGCCCACATGTGATGCTGCAATAATTGTGATAAGAGCCATCAAATCTGAAGTTAGATCCCTGCAAGGTAGTTTGAAACAAGGCAGCAGAGCTGGGGTGACTCTGCTGCACAAGAGGAAGAGAATACACCAAGGATGCATAAAAGTTGAGAAAATTTTTCTGTAAAATAACGGTGCTTGGCTTCAGAGAGAATCAAGAGCATTCTGTTGCGTGGGATAAGAACTTTCAAGGTCTTGCTTACAAACCTTATAGCTCGTTTTCTAAATTCTCTTTTTAAATGAAACCTCAGAGTCTCATCTAATCACAGAACCTGAGAAGCTGAGGAGTTCCAAGGAAGAAGAATGGTGGAAAAAGTTTGTGACTCCCCTCCCTCCAACACACATTATACCAATTAAATTTGGTTTCTTGCAGATTCTTTTCTCCAAGTGAATTTTAGACATCTCACAGTGTCTAAAAGGGTGTCAGCTTTTCTAGAAGCATTTTACACGGATCAGGAATTTTTAAGGTCTTACATACATTTTCTGATGTAGAAAATGCACATTTGCATTACTTTTCCTGCTCAGCAACACATTCCCATCCTATATCCACTCATACATCCAGTCATTTATTTTCCTGAAATTTTAGGACTGTAATTAATCCTTCAAAATCACAACTTTCTTGCTACATTTGGTTAAAATCAGCCGATATAATCAAAAACCAGCAAGCAGGAACAGGCAAGAGGCCATACACACCTAGCATGACCAGATTTGGTTTGTTTTCATAGAAAAACAGGAACAAAAAAATACCCCAATGCTCATGTCTCACAGCAAGCAAGAGCTGCAGGAGTTATGTGTCCAGAAGGGCCAGTGCCCCACCGAGGGGCCGCAGCTGCAGGGACTGCAGACGTCACCAACATCCATATTTCCACTCTGCAGCACAAAGAGAGGCAGCGGTGGAGGGCTGATTGCTGCAGGGCCCTTCGAACTCGGTTTAACCCTCTCTGCTTTGATGAGGAACAGAATTTGGGTTTGAGTGTTTAGTCCCTACTTACTAAGCATTACTAAGGCAGGAACACATCTGGTTTTTTTAAGCAGGCTTCTTGCTGGAGTAAGACTTATTTTGAAATGTTGCAACGGTGAGTTTGTAAAAATGACTGAATTGGTTTAAGTCATCTCCTCTGCTTCAGCGCAAGCCTTGAGCCTGTGCTTTATGTTCTGCAGCCTTGTGCAATGTGCTCTTCTACAAGAAGGTTTAGTGCTGTTATTTCAATAATCTTGCTGTCCTAAAAATATTGATTGCTCCACTAAATGCATTTCTGCAGTATTTTGTGCTTTGAAGTTTCACATTATTGTTCCTTAATTTCTTTCCAAATGCAATTTACAGTTTCCTTTCTCTCCACATTTAATTTCTGCTGGAGTGCTTTCACCTGTCCCATGATTGCTGAGTGACCAGGTCATGTCCAAAACATCAATGTCCACATAGACATTAAGTAAGCAGGGAGGCCTTGCAAGTGTTTTAAATAAAACTTAAGATCCAATCACTGCCACACAAATTAACTGATCTTGCTGTGGACAGAGAACCCTGTTCTTTCATTTGTTTATTAAATTCAGGAGAACCTACCAGATCTGTAATGAATTACTTAATCTTTGACCTATTGTCCATAGCCATGTTCCAGAACAAAGAATTTACAGCAAGCTGAGCTCCCTAAGGCTAATTGGAAAAGAATGGTTTTTTTTTCCAAACCATCTCCATCTTCAAGAAATCTCTGCCAAGCTCTGTATTTTTGCATCTCTGCTTATATACCTACATATTTAAGGATGACATTTGGTTACAGGTGAGTTATTGCTCCAGTTCACTGTAGCTTCTTGCTTGGAGCAAACACATAGTAATGCACCCATCTGTGATTCCTGTTTCGAGTACATTTGTGTTCTAGCTGACAAGGAGCTGAGTTTCCTAGAACCCTAATACAATTTGGATTTTTCCATTTCCTCCTACAACAGCCATACACCAAAACAAAGAGCTCCAAGATGCTCAGTGCCTGTTTTCATTAAATTGCAAGTAATATGAACAACAGAATAATGCCAGTGGGATGAAGAGCTAGAGCTGTTTCTCTCAAAGTTGAGCAGAGAACCCTGAAGCAAGAGCTTGCCACATTAGAGGAGCTAAGCAATGGTGTTGGAGGGTGCACAACAAAAATCTGGACCAAATTTAGCCCTGGCATAACTTAGTTGAAAGAATGGGACAGGAGAAGCAGAACTGTACCACAGCTTTAAGCGTGTCAGAAATGTGAGAGAATGAACAATATTTTGCATTTGTTTAAACTTGATGGATAGCATCTCAGTCATGCAAAGCTGAAGTGCTGCAAAGAGCATCAGAATAAAAGGAAAAAAAAAAAAAAGAAATGTTGCAACACATGCTGCCTTATCCACCTGTGTTAGCTCTCCACACTGCAGCTCTCAAACTCTCAGGACCAAATTCAGCTTTGTGATAAACAGAGAGCTTCTTTATCACCATTTGTTCATTAAAAAAAAAAAAAATTATAAAAGCTACAGAAAAACCTGTTTGTCATACATACCTTCTGACACAGTTGTGCATTTTACACTCATTTTCAATACCAAGTGATTCTGTATAGCTTAGTCCATTAAGTGGAATACATTTGAGGTTTAAGTAAATGGTTTTTTTCAGAGCTTTCATTATCTACTTAAGGTAGAAGAGATCAACCCACAGTTTTTCTTGAAATAACTACGCTGAAATATTTTTTCCTGATCTCCAGTCTTCTGTGAAATTCAGACAAAATATTGAAAATATATTTTATTTGTTATGAAAGGAAGACTTTGCAAAAGGAAAAAAAAAAAAAGGAAACCTATGCTCATGTTTTCTGTGAAATAAACTAAACAGCTCCATAGTGTACTGCCAGGCAACCAAACTTCTGATTTCATAATGCACTGAAGTCCTAATGACGACCTGATGGTGACTAAGTCCTTTCATCCTGTAAAAACTCCACTGGCCACTGAGAGCTGCTACCCCCCTTAAAAAAAAAAAAAAAAAAATTCCAGAAAGATGAATGACAAGAGAGTAAATGGTGACATTTTGCTGCTCCACCTGGGAGGTGACGGAGAGCAGTCAACAAGCTGCCTACCTGCTGAGCAATACAGAAATCAGGGAGACCACATGAGGAGCAAGGTACTTATTGCTGAGATTAATTGGAAGAATCTGGCCACTGCAGCTTCCACAATTGCCAATTTGCTCTCATAAAAGTATGTAGAGATTGAACAATGTAATGTAGCTTCATCTAATCAGATAATATCAGTGTCTTTGTATACATCTCCTGATGAACTCTTCTCTCTTCACTATAATGTATTGTTTTATGAAAGACTTCAGTGTGTACTTGCTCCTTAAATCAAATCACTGCACTGAGAGCCATTCAATCACTCTGCAATGCACTTTGAGATGGGGAAGCAAAACTCTAAAAAATACATTGTACTTTTCTAAGTAATTGTAACAAGCTTGACACTCACGACATCCTTGAAATATCTTTAAGGGGACAAAAAAAAACCAAACCAAATCCTAGGTGTTCCCTGTATGTGCCCTCTTCCTAAGTCTGGATAGCCCTTCCTTGCACAAAGAGCTCTCCCTGTACGGAATGCACTACAAGACCTGGAGAGTCAGACCAGGGATATTAAAAATACAGCCCGAGATTATTGCACGCTGTTTACTGTTTGAACTCCAAACTAGCTTCAAGTTCTCTCACACAGTCAAGCAATTATTTAACCAATAATCAACATTTAACTGTGAATATTAAAATTAGCTCCCTTGAAGGAGACACAGTGTTCTTGCTTCTAGCATTAACAAGCCTGTGCGTTCAGCACTTTTTTTCCCCCCGTTATCATGTGACGGGCTATTTTTAATATTTGCCTGAATATATTTTGCATCTTCCTTTGATCCAGAAGGCAGTTTGGCGAGGCTTGCCCGCAGATTGCACCTCCTCGGCAGCGGCAGCGCAGGGCGCAGCTCTCCCATCGCAGCGCGCCCGGGGCCCGCGCCGGCGGCAGCGGCGGAGCCGGGCCGGGCTGGGCTGCACAGGGCAGGGACACGTGCCTGGAGCACATGGTCCTGCAGGCACCCGGAGCCTCACGTGAGGCTCAATGTGAAGAGCAGCTCCCGGTACCAGCCTGGGGATGGTGGAGCTGGTAATTCCCATCGTCACGTGGGAGAGCAAAGGTCAGGAAATTCCCAGCTCGCTCCCGGGTGCTGCAGGTAGGCTGCCCTTGGCCTCTGAGAGGGAAGGGGCTCGTGCAACACCCAGGGACTGCCTGTAAACAATGATTATATCTTAGGAGAGGATTCCACACACAAGCTGGCAGCTGGGAATGCTGCCCTTCGCTCTGCCAAGTTGTGCTGGAAGAGGAGGAGGAGGTCACGTTAAGAAACGCAGGGGAAGGAAGGCTGCAATACAGGGAGTGCTGCACACACACCCTTCGGGGGCTGCCCCGGCTCCAAGTCATCCCGGGATGAGGCTGCGTGGAGCAAGAACAAGCCTCTCCCAGCTGGCTGCTGTGCCTATCACAAACAAGACCTCCAAAAAACACTGGAACCCACCCAGTGGTGCCTGGCGTCCGTCACTGCAGCTCAGTGCCTGTGTAAGAAGCCAGAGGTAATGGATACGGCACTCTAGATGGAATATCTGGACTAATCAAATAAACCACAGCATTTCATAAAAATCTTTGTGTTCTTTGGGGGGGNGGGGGGTGGGAGGTGTAAGTGCGCTTCACATGGAAACAATTCGCAGCTTTTTGATTAATGTGCCTCTAATTTTATTTTTTTTAAGTGAAGACTTGCAGATATTGCACAAAGGTATATTTCTGCAGTGGATTACAAAGCTTGTTTTTCTTTTTTTCTTTCCTTAAATAATCTTTGGCAAGTAGTCTAAGGCACCCAGCCATGGAGGCAACACAGACAGAAAACCACCATCAGAGAACACAAAGAAAGAGGGAGTTCTCTCAGAGCCCCCAACAGCCCTGTCCTCCTTTGGAACAAGGCAGAAACAACACCTCGTTACCACTGTGCCAGAAGCATCCCTGTGACACAGCTCCACATCCAAGGCTTTGGTGGCAAACAGAAAATTCAGATCTAAACTACAAAATCCCAAAAACCTTCTAGTCAGGATTCTCCATCAGGCCTAGCTGATGATGCTCTAATTCACACCTTTAAAACCCTTTACAGTACTTGCCCCAGTCACTTCCATCAGGGCTACACAGGGAAAAGAGCCAGGTAAAAAGCAACAACCAACTAGTTACCCACAAAACATGAACCCTCCCTTTACATACAAACAGCTAAAAATTACTCCAAATTTCCTTAAGGTCTCTGCATTCAAATGGAGATTTACATTTCACCAAAAGACTACATGAGGTGTGCAACAGATGAAGAACCACAAAAGTGTGTTTGCAGTAATGGGTTATTTTAAAAGCTTCAAAAAAATCTGAAAACCTTTTTCTGAGGAGACCACAGACTTCAACCAACCTACCAGTATCCAATACCAAGACAAAACAGAAGTTTTAAATGCATCTACACATGACAATGAATGTTGGTCTGCAATGCTAAAATAAATCAAAATACTATTCTGTATTAACAAAATCAACACTGTGAAAGATAAATACATGGTTCCACTCTAGCAAGTCATTACCCAGTGTCCCTTGCCAAAACAAAACCAGAAATTGCTGTAACTACATTCCCTGAACAGAAATGTATGAGAAGCAGGTGCTTGCTTTTTTCTTTGCAGATGATAAACTGGTGAGCCCAAACATCTTTTCATTGACCGGACAGTCTGAGCTGGAAATACAGAATTAAGTTATATTCATACAGATCCTTTTTGTTGCCATTACATTTTTCAGCAGGAGGAAAGAAAATCAGTGAGGATTTTGGTAATGTCACATTCACGGTCAGGGTCAGCACAGCTTTGCTGAGCCTGACGATGCTCAGGGAATGCCAATGCAGATCTCCTGATCTCTTCCAAACACGGCACAAAACACGTTTGGGCAACACCACTAGCTCCTACAGACAGATACAGCTTGTGCTGGAACACATGCACAAAATTAAATCTCCTCATGCTGCTCTCCCACGGACCATCCCCGGCCCAGGCACCCTGGGCGTGTCCCTGAGTCACAGAGTCACAGCTGGGGCTCCACGTGCAGGGGGAACGTCCCCTCCAGAGAGGGCACAGCCAGAGTGGGAGCTGTGACCACCTGCACGAGACCCCCTGGTGCCAAACCTGCACAGCCATTTAAAGAGGGACAGGAGCAGCACAGGACCGGGCCCTTCCTCCAACCTCATACGCTCAAACAGGCTCCCATTGCCAGGCAAAATTCAGAAAACACACCAATGAAATATTTTTAGAATTACTATCACCTAAAACATTCTGTTTTCCTGAAAGTAGTAAGATCACACTAATTTGTATTGAAATTGTATACTTCCTGCTACTTGTTCTTTGCTTTATTACAGTAACACAAAACACAACACTATGGATACTGGAATGATAGCTCACCCCAATGAAAAAGCTTTATGTGACAATTAAAAAAAAAAATCTATTTTAAATATCTTAAGATATATTAACCAACAGGCTCCGTTACAATGATTTTAACATTTACCTCCCTATTCCAAAGCAGCACATTTGCCTTGGCACTTTTATGACAACTCTTAAATGCTCATTTGTACTTTTAGTAAATTTTAGAAAAAATATATATGGTTATATTTTCAAACTTGCTCAAATGCTAAACTGTGAGATGGTCGTCTCTTCAGTACTGACTGTCAAAGAAAGATTTTCACATGACAGCAAGTAAAAATTTCAACGACCTGATGATAAACCAGACTACTGTTAAAATTAAGTCACAGCTCCTATCTGTAATGGGGGACAAGAAAATATTATTTAAGAAGTGAAATGAGCTCCCTTCAAAAAAACCCAGAAACCACGTTTAGCAAAAAAATTCTGTTCTTGTTAAGGCAAGATTGTGTTGGAAAAGATACCTGCAGATTTAGATGTTTAGATGTTTTATCCTACCTCAAGAAACATAATGTCCTTTACAACAGTAAAAAAGTGCACAGTGAGATAAGTTTGTAACCCTGAGCTGCAAAGGGCTCAGGAAAAACTGAAAAAAATCAATGAGCTGAAAAGTCACACAGACAGCTGATTACAAATAAATTCTGACAGGTGATCATTAAAAGCCTGGCTCACTACCAGGTTCCTCTGAAACAAAAAAAAAAAAAAGAATGAGGACAGATTATCTGCTTTTAATTTTGTGTGTGCACAAGTGACAGAAAAACGGTGTAGCACATATGCACTATTTTTAAAGCTGGCTCAGAAAAAGCAAGGGGTCATGTTCTGCTCTTGCCTACTCCAAATATATTTTAACTTTGGACACCCTTATAAGTTATTAGTTAACCATGAAAAGCCTTGAAACTGAAACACAAAGCAAAGTCAAATCCACACAAAGTAAAAGTAAGTAAATGAAATCCATGACTAAACACACACTTCTGATGGGGTGCCAAGGAATCTGTTGACAGGTTTGGGGAGCTTTGGGGGACGTTTTATTTCTTTTTAATGAGATAGGAACATTGCAGACTCGTAAGACATTTCTATTTCATCCTGCTCCACAACTTTTGCCCCTCTATTTATTTATTTTGCCTCCTTATCAGATGATTCGGACAATGACTTCACACGCTGAGCATGGCAAACGATCAAGCAGAAGGGAGAGGAGTGGTTTCCTGCTGCCAAGAGCACACTTTGCTCTAGCACACCTCATGTGAGCAGAAGAGCACAATAAATGTGCTCTGTGTATTTTTTTTTTTTTAAGGAAAAAGGCAAAGCTCCATGTTTCCCAAACTTCAATGTTGACACTTTTCCACTGCCCATGATCTCAGCCATGCTGGTGTCAAGCCAGAGCGGTTACGCTGGATTCAGACTGGTGTCTCTAAAGGGATGATCTCAAGTGCTAATAAACTAATAGAAGACTTCCACTGACATCAGACAGGCTGGAATTGTGCATTACAACCAGGCTTTGGACTCCATGGTGTTTTCTTAAGCCTAAGGTGACTGCAGATGCAAGCTATAAACTCAGGTCAGAGTTACACGCAGTTTATGCCAATTTAAGCAAGTTTATAATGTCGTTCCAAATATGCCAATTTAAGCAAGTTTATAATGTCATTCCAAAACTCAGTTCCTGTGGCAAATTTTACTTTGCTCAGTACAGAGTAAGATTATGTCCAAAATTTCAAGTAAGAAGCATTAACCTTTAACTCCAGAATAACTGCCCACTCCTGTGTTCTCACATCAAATATTGGCTGAAGGAATATTCTCTTTCACAGTCCTTTTCGCTGCTCATTTAACACTCTATCCATTCTGTCTGTGGTCTTTCTGTGTATTTAGCTAAGATAACAGCTAAGATACCAACTAAGATAGCCAAGTTTCCTCGGAATTCCCAGAGCTTTCCTTAGATAATTTACACAAAAATCCTGGTGGAGCAGCTTAGCAATAACTGGAGCTATTGTTTTTATTTGCTGGAGTGTGAGTGACAGGAATCCTCTGGGCTCTAAGCTGCCTGTCAGCTGCACAGGGAGAAGAAGTGATTTACAGTGGGGAGGAGGGGCTCACGTCAAATTCCAGAGGGAAATTCTAAGGGCTGATTTACCTGGTCTGACCGGGCTCTGCATGCAGTTCTGCGACACCATGCCTGGATGGACCGAAGTAGAAGCCCTGCTGCTGAGGTCCATGACAGAAGGTGATGCTGAGGTAGCTTGCTGGAGACCTGACTGGTGTGGGCTAGGCTCATGCTGGTTTGGGCTGGGTGGAATGCCATTTTCTGAGAGGAATTCTTCCAGGTCCATGTATTCCAACTGGAAAGTGTCTCCATCGTATGGCAGTGTCTTGTCCCATAATGTTGGACCCAAGAAAGCTGACTGAGGGACTGTGGTACTGGTGCTGTCATCATCTAACTTCTTCTCTTTGTCTTTTTCTTTACTGAATGCTTAAACAAAAACACATAATAAACATGTAAGAGCTCAGTAATTAAAACATTAGCTACTACTATTTCCATTATTTCTGCTGTACTCTCAGGTGTAAGAAAGGAATATTCCCTTCAAAATAGTAACTCCTTTGACTTACTCTACTTGGAAGAGAATTGAGGGGTCGTGTCACTCAGCACCTTTGCTGAATCCAACCACATTTTTGAGATTGCCCTCTGTTTTCAGTTAACAATTCCACTCCATGCACAGCTTTGAATGCCAGCTTCAATAAGTACTCAACAGACTTAAAAGTGAACATTCAAATATTCCAGCAAACTGAAAGCTATTGATATATTCAGTTGAAAAGGAACACTCGTAGCCTAAAATCCCTGGGATCTGTTATTCTGTCATTCTTCTAAACTAAGACCCCAATGTTGCTAGTCCTTGCACAAGCAAAGTAGTCCTCAAATTCCGCACTTCTAAACGTTACTAACGTACAGTGGTAAAGGCTGACAGAACACGGTTTTGATGTGCACAAGAGGCAAGGAAATATTCAAAGACTGACACGAAGAAAAAGTTAAACTGAGGCTTCCTCATTTCTACAGCCTCCAGCAATTTCAATGCACATTTTATAAGGGAAACGCCTGATTTCTCTGCAAGATCTGCAAGAACCTGAACTCATAAAGCTTCCTGTCAGCTACCAAGCCTTTGCAGCATTTTATTTTTAACCTCATACAACAGCCCCGGTGAAATCCTGCGAATCGCTCGGCAGTGGAACTCGGAAAGACGAAGAGACAGGAACTGCCCGACCTTTCCTCGGTTTCTGCTTTTCGTGCGCGCTCGATCCGTTCGCCATACCCCGTGCGGGTATTCCCGGGCTGCCGCCGCTTCCCGGGGAAGCCGCAACTTTTTCCCATCGAACCGGCAGACGCAGGGCCGGGAGCGGTTTGTTGTGGGGCGTGGGATGGGGACCCCGGCCCTCTTTACCCGAGGCACAGAGCGCCCTTGGCGTCCACTCCCCGGGACCGGCGATGGCAGTACCGGGCGCGTCCCGTTACATCGGGCCGGGGCGGCCGCCGCTCCCCACAGAGCGCCCCGAGC
>VYXC01003455.1:52543-124789 GCA_013397175.1 Platysteira castanea | reverse complement strand
GACCTACTTTGGGCCAATGGCGGGGCCCAGGGGCGAGCGCGTGCACGGCCCCCTCAGCGCCCCCAGCGCCGCAGCGGAACGGGGGTGTCCCGGTGGGAAAAGGGGTGTCCTGCCGAAACGGGGGGTGTCCTGCTGGCAGGGGTCCTGCCGAGGGATGGCGGGTCCGGCCTGGGAGGGGGTGTCAAGGGTGTCCTGCCGGAGGAAGGGGGTGTCCAGGCTGGGGGGGTGTCCGTGCAGGGCTGTTGTCCTGCCGCCGAGGCGAGCGGCGGCTCCAGCACCGATCCCATCATCGCCCCCCGTGCCCCGCCGTCTCCCGCCCGTGTCCCCGTGTCCGGCCCCGGGGGGACCGTGCGGGACGTGCCCTCGCTGGGGCAGGAGCTCCCCCGGCCCCTCGGGAGCTCCGGCGGCCGCTGCTGCCCGGAGCCGCCCCCGCTGGAGCTGCGCACGGAGCGCTGCGGTCAGAGACCCGGCTCGGGCCGTGACCTCCCACCACGAGGAGCGCGGGTGACGCGTTTGGGTAACCCTTGGCCTGGCCGGCACTCGGTCCTGCCCTTAGGTCTGAATCTGTTCGTGCCCCTTCGCTGAAGCTCAATAAAGCTCCCCCCACTCCCGCTCCAAGTTATTTTAAATGCGTTTCACAAAGGAGGGACTGCAGGTTTTAGGTAAAAACCTCCAGCATGGTTCACGAGATGCGTTTTCTCCACTGTTTTGCAGCAGTTGCTGGTCTCCTACCCATTGCCTCAGCATAGCCTGTAATGGAAATTGGGAATTTTGTTCTGAAATATCTCGTGGAAACATGACNTGCTCAGCCGGAGCCCCACGGGCAGGGGCCGGTTTGGACCGCAGCGGGTCCCGAGCACCGCGGGCCGGCCACCGGGGGGGGACCGGGCACCTCGACACCTGCAGAGCGCTGGCCGCGGTCCCGGAGGCTCGGCGGGGGAGGCACCGGCGGGTCGGTGAGGGGAGGACATNTGCAGGGTTTTTTCCTCATACAGAAAACTGGAGTGAAAGTGGTTTTATTAGGGATCCAACTGACTAGTATGTTCCAAGGGACCTACTTGTATTTTCTCCATAAACATGGATAAAAGTGGGGCAGGAAGACGGTGCAGTAACCATGGCTCAGCAGAAATACGGTTACTGATAGATGGAGACACCCACTCCCCTGCTGGGAGACAGGTATTGTACCGTCAGCTTGTGATCTAGAACTCTGTGTGTACTTAAATATAGACTGGTCTGAAGAGTTCAGGCTCTTCTCTTTCTGTCTCAGGGTTAAATGGGAGCCAGTACTGTATGTGCAGTGTGAGAAATGTCTCAAACCTGAGCAAAGCTTCTAGTAAGGTATCTGTATGGTCACAGCTGAACTGCTACTGTCACTTCATTCCACTGTTAAATATGTTCTGTCTGGAAAAGAGTTGCAAAAATAGGCGGGCAGAGAACAAGCTGCAAGATGGAGAGGATAAATAATGCAGAACAAGTGTTCGGGTCAAGACACAGGACAGACTGAAAAAGCAAACGGTTTACAATACCTTAAATACCCACTGGTTCATCCACTGAGTGGATTTCCACCTCAGCCCTTTGGGAGCCAAAACAATGGATGAAAGGATTGAGTGAGATGCACAAACAAACTGAGGAGAGAATTTGAAGAGGCTCATGATTCAGTCTTTGTTTTAGTTCTGATTTGTCCCAAAGCAGTGCAAGGTTCCCAGGCTGGCCTCGCAGGGCAGTGCATTTTCAGCTATGTGACACAGAACGCGGAGGGCCATGAAAAGCCGCATGAGAACGCTCAGCTACCCACACCCAACTGAGCTGAAAAGCAGCAGCCTTTGAAGAGAAGGTCGAGAGACACTGAGGAGCAATGCATGCCCCCCACTTCCTTCCCCTCCACAGAGGTTCTGGCCAGAGCCCTCACTTGGCTTTCCAAGGGAAAGCCACTGCCCACAGCACTGAATTACTGAAAAATGGATGTTTACTGTTCCCATGGGGTGCAGCTGAGCAAGCTGCTGTTGCTCCTCACAAGAGGAAAAATGCCTGTTGAATGAGCCATGAGCTGCCCCTGCCTTTTTTTTTTTTAATTTTTTTTTTGTTTTGTTTTAAGTTTAATGGAATGTGGGAGAGACAGGTTTGGAACTGCTTTTGGGTGATGGCAGAGGAACTTCTCTTAAGTAATCTGGGGTGGTTCCAAAAGGCATTCCAATTCTCAGAAAAATAGGTATTACTAGTCATTGCTTATATGCTGTGAGTTGAAAGATTAATAATTTTCACTGCCAAAGTTTACAGGCAGCCTTTACCATGACAGGGTAGATCAAATACATGTTCTTGCCTGGGCAGCTGACCTGGTTTGAACTCTGTAAGTGTGGCTCTCACTGATGACTACAGTTTTGGAACAAATACTCCGCTCTGCTTTTTAAAGCAACCTTCCCCTTGTAGAGCATTAACCAGACTCTCAAGGCCATTTCCAGGAACCTTGTGCCTTTGGTGCCTTGGCAGATTATTTAGACCCAGTAGGTGTAAGCAGCCAGATGACAGAAGTGGATTGAGACAAGAGATAAGGGAGTAGCTGGCCCGTTTTGCAGTCAGACCTTCCCCTGAATAAGGACAACTCCCAGCTGGTGCCAAGGGGAAAAACAACATGATCCTTCCATTTATTCCTCTGCACTCCACTCGTCTTCCTTTTCCACTCTTGGCTTGCGTGCTGCAAAAAGACAGTTTAGAAATAGCTGTTCTTACATGCTCAGGCTGTTTGATTTTGGAATTTGGCACTGGTTTTACTGGAGACAGAAGAGCACCCACGAGCACAGAATAAAACAGCCCATCCCCAGGCAGAGCTGCAGCAGAAGAGAAGAGTGAAAGGTGCAGGAGCTGAGCATCATCCCCTCCTTAATCAGAGTTTCTATTGAAGTCAATGACCCAGATTTCTCTGACTTCAAATGGCTGCTTTCAGAGAGCTTGCTGGAGGCATGATGCTGGGGAAGGTCAGGCAGAATTTACCCTGAAGAATTCTGCATGCATAGGCTTATCAGCTCTGGATCTGTACAGCTTGATACTGCAAACCCGTGCTCTCCATCGAGCTCTGTCAAAGTCACTGAAGTGACTGCTGCCCTGGGCTAGGCTGCCCTAAGCTTGAGATTTCTTTCTGTGATCAGTTCTGTGACATCCACCTTGTTCCGGGGTTTCCCTCTTAAAAAAACAAAGTGCAGAAAGCACAGATCAGTTTTTAATCCCATGGGTATAAATTATTAAGAACCCAGAAATGTGATAAACCTTCCTTATCTTTGGCAGGAAAGCCTGACCTTCTGTGGGAGACTGGGAATGTTCCTTCAGACAAAAATCAGGCTTCTAAACATAAAGGCATTAAAGTCAAGCTATGTCTCCTTATGAAAGAATTATTTAACAGCAGCAAGTAATGCAGAAATGCACATTATTAACTGTATGCAGTTTGTCCTGCAGGTTTAAATTCATTAAATCTTGTTGATGAGACTGGGGGGGTTCTTTCCCCTCTCTTTTTTAATGCACTCCCCCTCTCAGTTCCATGCAGCACCTGAGCAGATTCCTGACACTGCTGCTAGCCCACAGTGCCCTTCCTGGGTACCCCAGGTACCCCCAGCCAGGGCATTCTGCTAAATTACCACCTCTCTTATGGCCCATTTTATTCTGTTTGAATCTCTCATCAGGAATTTCAGTTGGAAACTAGTTGCCATCTCATATCAGAATATGTTAAATACCAGCCTACCAGGCTTCCCAGGTTTTTGGAAATCTACTTAGGCAAATATCAATGCAACACAGAGACTGAACACTATCTTAAGAGGCAAATGCACCCTGGATTCTCTGTGTGTGTATCTCCCTACTTTATTTCATACAGAAAGTCTGATTAGACCTTTAAAAATTACAGTTTAAAAGGGCTTGGAAAAATAGAGTATTAGTAAGTTGGATTTTTAAAAAATGTATATTCCAACCTAGAATCAGCTTTACTTATAGAGAGCATCCCAAAGCTGAATTTCAGTGGCATGGCTGGGTGTTTATCAGAAGGAAAAGGAGGTATTTTCCCATAATCATATGTTGGCTTTGTCTTACCAGTGCCCAAGGTGATGCAAGGCAGAGTTGCTGCACAATGGGGACTGTGCTCCGAGGGACAGGGACACTTCAGAACCCTCCTGCCTCTCCTCTGCTGGAGTCAGCAGCTCTGCAGAGTCCAGGCTCATTGCTTGTGTCTCCTGTGAGGACAGACGTGCACAGAGACAACGTACACTGAAAGAGAGACCTCACGTTTGCCATTTCAAGCAGCGCTCAGCTTTGTAAAGTTTTTCTGCATTAAAATGAAATGCTGAAGTTAAGTGAGATGAATACAATGATAGCTGGCAGCTGCATCACAACAACCCCTCAACATACACAGGCACAAGAAAGCAGAGCAGCCCTGCTATTGTTTGTTGCTTTATTCTGCCTTTGACTTTGTTTTTTTTTAATGCCATGATTTCTTTTAAAGTTATCCTCTCTGATCTGCAGCAGTGTGGGTGCATAATTGACTGTATTTGGACTAAAGATATTATTTTCTTTATGTTTTCCTGGTCAGGCATTTAGACTACAAGCTGTATGGAAAGCATCAGGCAGAAAGTTATGCAGAAAACATCAGACAGAACTGGCTTAATATTAAACCAACTTTGTAATATTTTTATTCCCATCAATTTTTAAAGCCTTAAAAAACCCCTTTATTTAACTGGCTTGCAGTTGGTTTTGTAAGTTGGTTTTGAAGGCTTACAACTGCCCTTTTCATAACAAGTTTCTTGGGTTTGGGGTTTTTTCTTTGTTGTTTTGGTTTTTTTTTTAAGTGCCAAAGGTCATAAACATATAATTTTCTATAGCCACCTGACAGCAGCAATGCAGGGAAATAAAGATGTCCTCCTTCTGTATTTTTCCTTAAATGACTTTGACCTGGAGAATACATTATGTTGATTGGCATGAGAAAGAAGGCTGTGATCTTATTTTTACTGTTTGTTATAGCAGCTTCAAACTTATCAAAGAAAGAAATAGAGGCTTTTTAGATGGCTGCTTGCCAACAGCACTAATCAGAATTTTAATGAGATTTTTCAAGGCCTAAATTAGGTCTAATTAACAATATATAAAACCAGTGTATAATGCCACAGAAGGATGTAGCCTACTGCATATAGAATGGGTTCCAATCTCTTCAAAAATAGAAAGGTTGAACAAAATGCACATTTTTATGCAAGTTTACATATCTGCAGCTCCCTGGTATTTTTACTGTTATGCCTTAATTAACAAATTGCCTTTGGAAAACGTGGCCCTCAACTTCATAACAACTTTGACATCCCTGCAGGGGAATAATGCAAGTTCTTATGGCTGAACCCCCTCTGTGGTTTCCACTGACAGACACAGACTCCTGGGTCCTGCAGTGCTCCCTTTGCCATCCTCCTGTCTCCCTGCTGCCCACGTGTTCCCGTTGTTGGTGGGAGAGAACTGGCCTGGGACTCCCATTTCCCAACCAGCACTAAAGGCAGGGTTATAGTTAGTCCACACACTGTTTTTCTCCAAGCATTTAAGACAGAAAATTATTAACAACTCCAAAATGTCGTACTCAAAGCACAACCTTGTTTCTGCCCCCAAAGGGTATTTTGTGCAAGGAGGGATGAACCAAAAGGACTTTTCTCTATACAGGAGTTTGTAGTTATTTATGGTACCACAATTCAGTTCTCTCCTTGTCTGTCTGAGCTGTTATATAAACTAAAAAAAAAAAAAATCTTGATTCTCAGTTGCTCATATGAAGCTTAATGCAATTAAACACCTCAAAGTATGGAATTGTTGCTTCTGCCTAAGTAAACATTTTTATTCACATGCTCAGACCATTAACTGGGAACTGTCTTCCAAAGTCTCCTTCCAAATTTCATGTTTAGTAAACAAATCTCATTTCTTTATGCCAGAAAAATCAATACTTCTTCTGATTCATTTAGCTCATGAAAGATGACCAGCAGCAGTAACAATGGGGGCAAAGAGCCCACTGAAGCAGGCCAGAACCGAATGAATATAAACCCCAAAATAAACTCTGCCCCTCTTACAAACTCGGGGTCATCAGTTCTGTGCTGTTGGGCTGAAGTGTTCAGAACACTTGAGTGGGACTTTTAAGTGCTGCTCCAGAACAGGTTCATCTGCAAAGCTGTAACCAGAGCTTACACTAATTAATAGAATCTGTAGTTAATGAGGCAGTCTGTCAACTGACCATAAACGTTGAACCAACATCAGACAGACTCCAAGGAAGCTGAAATAGCCATTTCAGATGTGTATTTCTTGACGTGTTTAAATAAATATATTCACATCAAGTTCGAGGAAAGAGCCAAACCACAGGGCAGAGGGAGCCAGAATCATTTTGCATCTGTTACAACACTCAGGATAATGTTTGGGTGGATTTATAGGGGAAATATTTGGTTTTGAGCTGGAATTTTGGTAACTCAGAACAGATGTTCGCAATGTTGGAATACTGTCTGCCCATGCGGCTCTGTTAAATCAAGTGCTGTTACACGAATTAATATACTGTGAAATTGCTAATCTTACAAAAGGTACATACTAATGGAATTCCAATTTGATTATCTTTCCATTTTATCGCGATCTCAAGCCATACAATAACACCTGCGAAAAATTACCAGAGCAGTGAGATTTCATCTGGTTTGTGACCCTGAATGGAGAGGAAGTGCTTGTCTATCATTTTTTTCAAAGCGTTTTTCAGGCGGGCGACTCCACCCTCGTTCCCTGGCCGGGGGAGCCGCGTGGTCTGAAAGCCACAGACGGCTTTGCTTTCACCCCAGGGACACTCAGCTGCCCAGCTCCGAAGCAAATGGCACTTCTCTCAGTTTGGAGAGGCTGCCTTTTTTCCTTTTCCCCCTTTTGACTAGGCAGGCGAGTCACAGTCTCCACAAGTGCAAACATCCAAAACTATTTGCTGATGCGAATTCCAGGCTGCCAGCAGAGCTCTTTACGAGGGCTGCGATTTCTTCTAAGAACTTTCAGATGGTCTAGTGCCATGTTCTTCCTTTCCAGGAGAGATCCAAATGAGGTGGCGTGCAGCTGTTCAATGGCTATCCCGTTTGCAGCCACCTTTTTCTCCGGTGCCATCACTTTCTCCTCAGTGGCCGATGGCACTGCCCGTGCCAGTGGCTTGTTCCTGAGCGAAGCAAACATTTTGAATTAGTGTTAACTGAGCTCTTGCAGTTGTACGCAGCCACGTTCCCTCCCTGCTTTGGTGCCCTCATGGCATGGCCTGATCCCTCCCTCAGCCCGGGATGTGCTGCTGCTGCCGAGGTGCGATGTCCCCGAGTGCCACCAGCTGGGACGAGGGGAGGCAGAGCAGGGGGACTGTGGGGTCTCTCCTGGCCCACACCAGTGTCTCATCCTGAGGGACGCACTGGCAGCACCGGGAGAAGTGGAGTCTCAAGCTTGTTGTGCAAACGCAGTACAAACGCAGATTTTACTCAAGTGTGCTCTTTGCAGGCAGGTTCGTATTTATAGTGGTGCCATGAGTCACCTCCTCAGGTACCATGGATACGGAGTCCCATCCGCTGGCTCCATTCAGCACAATCAGCCTCGCACAATACTCTGCATTTTTGCTTGTACAACTCGGGGATTGTTTTTCTCCTTGGGGAAGTCCTTCCTCTTTGTCCTAGAGCCATCGAGCAGGGCAATGCCTCCATGGCCAAGAAGCTTCCGCGCAACAGAAACAAAATGTCATCTGCTGCAGACTTTTAGACCAGATTTTTGGAACATTTCTCTGATGCTTTGCTTAGATATTGAGCTTCTTTATATCTTGGTCATTATCTAACTGACTTGTCTACTACTCCGTTAGATAAATTCTTTCCTGGAAAACCTGCCCTTTCTGCAAGAAGCTCATATTGTCTTATTTTTATTCTCTTAAGCAGGAGATAAAAAATTTAGAAACCATTTTTTTTTTTACTACTGCTTTTGAAGAATAAAATTTTCTTGTAATTTAAACCTTTACACTTGATCTGGAGCCTCATTGAGACAGCTTAGTGCAGGGGTGGAAGCACCAGGCTGGTGACCTCAGATCTCCAGCCCCTGCCACCACTTGCTGCATGACCTTGGACAAGTCACTGAGTTTTCATCAGTGTTCTCTCTCTCTCTCTTTGTTTCTGTTTCCTGTAGGATCAGGTAGGGGGATCTTAGGAGGGTAACACCTGTATGCCAGGTGAGTATTTGCCGGAGTTAACTGTGTGATTTCTTATATCTATAAGGTAATAAGGTCTATTATGACACCGACAGGTTGCAAGCCTCTTGTACATAGCAGCCAGGTACTTGTTTCCAGTCAGAAGTCTTACAGCAGTACGTTAGATTTCTCTGAACCTCACAGTAATGTCCTCCTGTCTCTCAAGCCCCGCCACGGAGCTGCTCAGGGGCTGCTCGGCAGTGTCTGGTCAGTAACAGCGTTAGCATCAACCTCAGTTACTGCAGATTCCTGCACAAACCCTCTCACAATTGCTCCTCATAGGAAAACCGAACTGCTTAGATCCCAGCTGGATTTGGGGGGTTTGATCCTGACAGGTGCTGGTGGTTTTTGAGAGCTGAGCCACCCTCAGCACCTCGGAGCAGGTGATGAACACGGCTGCTGCGGGGCCAGCCTGGGTCCGGGAGACTGCGGGATGCTGCCATGCAAAAAACCACCTTGATTGCTCTATGTTTCAAGTAGGTGAGACTGATTTACTTCAGAGCTGCACTGAGGTCCTTTGGAAGTCAGTCAAAGGCTTTATTATGCTAAGATTAGTAGCTCTTGAGTAATCTCTATTAGAACAATTCACTCTCACTGTTAAAACTTTGCAGCTGCTACAGCTCCCTGCCACAGAGACTGGGTTTGAAACTCAAAGAAATCTGTGGACATGTCATATTTCTGGCATAAGGGTCAGAAGAGGGCCCATGGTGGTCCATACAACTGGCTTTTCTGGAAAGGGAATGCTGGCTTTATTATAAACACAGGATTTGCTGCCGTCTGAGTGTGCTTGTAAATTCGAATAAAAAGTAAAACATGCATGAGTTCATGGGAGAGGATCCTGTAACTCTAACACACGCTGCAGTTGGAGACATAAAATGCTGTGTCTTTGCTTTGTTTGGAGAACAAACTTTTCAGCAGGGACCCCTTTTGTGCTACAGCAGCACCACCAACAGCACTGATGGGAGTTTGAAATCAACTAAAAAAACCCCTTAGGCTTTCCAGTTTTATAATAGTTAACAGGAGATGTGATTTCTTTTTAGAATTTTTAACACTTCCCCTCAAAATTACAAAAGCAGACTGATTTTTATTCCAGGTTGCAGGTGCTCCAAGGCAGAGGACTTTGCCTACAAGAACTGAGCACCCTGGCAGCCTGTCCCTGGCTGTCCCTGCTCACAGCGAGGCTGTGACAGAGGATGGCAGGAGCTATTCTGAGCTCAGAAGTCCTCCCTAATGTCACTTTCCTTTCATTCAGGCATGACTTTCTTTTTTCTGTTCCACTAGCTGCTATTCCCTTTTACAAAGAAAGATCTCAGCTGGGTTTCTGTAGCAGAACTTGCTCTGCTTGAGCCCTGTGTGCCAGCAGTCCGCTGGTTTTTAGGTGCTGTTTTACAGCTGTTCAGGTGGCTCTGTAAAGACCAGAGGGACAGCCTGGCACCGGGCACATCCATCAAAATCCTGTGTTTTTCAAGAGCAGTAAAATCTCATTCCAGCTCTGGATCTCACCAAAGCAGATGAGGTTTAGTGACTTCTTGTGCCTCAGTGTTTGGAGGATAAAGGTGATGTTTGCCTGCCTTGAGAGCTGCAGAGCAATGACGGCGCTCCCGTGAGGATCAGCCTTGTTGTGAGCACAAGTGAGGCTTCCCTGGAAATGTGTTGCCATTTCAAGTGGAGACTCCGGGGAGAAGTCTGCCAGCAGCCTTTTCATCTTCCCTGCACCCTGACTCATGAATAAACATAGGCAGAGAGGGAGGAGATGAAAAGCAGCCAGGACGGTGCTGCTGCAGAGCTGTGGATCTTCCCGGGCAGTGCCTATAAATGGCTCCTCATTTTCGGGGCTACCCAGGGTTTTGGGAGGTGTTTCGGTGTCTCCCTGAAGGGAAGCAGAGCAGCCTATGGCACCCACGTGCTAAAGCAGCTCCACTGATTTTAGGTCACATTAACAGCAAATCTGCGGATTTGCTCTGCTCCCTCTGCTCCCGCGGCTCCACAGGCATCAGCCGGTCTGATCTGCCTTCAAGGGAGGCTGGAATCTGTTTGAATCCCACTGTTATCTACAATTTTAACACGTACTCCACCCCCCAAAATTGTGTGAAGCGGCACAGGGCTATCATGTGCAATAGTCTTAAAAATCTTGGCAGGTTAACTTTGAAGAAAATCTCTGGTTAGGCAGTAGTCCCTGCTAGCAATTACGAGGCTTTTATCTGTAGCTGTCAGTGCACTGTAAAAAAGTGGTTGTTATTCCCATTTTATAGAAGAAGCAGATGTTCTAGGGACATCTGAATAGATTTAATGCAGAAATTGTATGCCTAAAAGGTGTTCTAGAAAATCCCATCATTATCACATGACTGACTTTATTCAGTGCACCCAGGAATTCAGATCTGCTGGCTGTGCTTTGCTTCTCTTCTCATTTGTTTTAAAGCAATAGTTCTGAAGTTTTCATTTTGCTCGCCTGCTGAGGCAGAGGAGGCGCTGGAATGAGACTTTTTTTTTCGAGGCAAACTTTCAGGTATGGATTTATTCGAAACTTCTTTAGGTTTGATTTGGTTTTGTGATCAAGAGGCACAGAAGTCACATTTGTGAAATCCAATTAGGCTCCAGCCCTGGCAGAGACACATGACATGAGGCACGTACATCCATCTGAGTCCCTGTGCCTCCCTGCTTTTAAAGCCCTCAGCCTCCATGGCAGAGCTGTGCTTCTTATCTCAGGTATTTGGGATTACTGCAAACTCGATTTACCCACTTGGGAGCTGTCAGAGCTGCAGTCCTCCCCTTGGAAATGTGGTAGTGACAGGGAGAGGCAGCTGAGCACTGCTCTGCTCCAGGGGAGGGATCATGATCAGAAATGGGTAGGGCAGGAGAGCTGCAGATGGATGGAGCCAAGAACAATTTCTGGATGCAGTGGGCACAGAAGGAGGAGGCTGAGCTGTGGCTTTGGCTTTGGCCAGGAATTACAGCCTGCTTTGCATGTCTCTGCTCGTTGTTCACCTCCCTGCCTGCAGCTGGAGCTTGTTGGTGCCTCTGCAGAGCACACTGGTTTTTCGGACTGAGGGCTTCCCACTACAATGAGCTAAAAGTTGTCAGAGCAAGGAAGAGCTCCCCTGGTAACACTCCCCAGGATCCAGCTCCCGAGCTCAGGGAGGTGGTGATGTCCCTGGCAGGGTGCCCCTGTCCTCACTCCAGCCCCAGAGCCCTTGGCTTGCCTTCCCCTTCTTGCTATAGCAAAAAAAAAAAAAAAAAACAAACTCAATCCTTCTCCTTACCTGGAGAGCCATAATTTCCCTCAGCAACATCAGAAGCTGAATTGCTAATTCCCACCGTGCTCCAGGCAAGTGTCCCTGACCCAGAACTGCCCCCCGGGAGCACCCACTGGTGCTGTTCAAAACTTCAGTCATGATGGCTACTGAGTTTTCTTACAAATGAGAACCTGCATTTTTATGAATGTGGTGAAATTACCAAGGCCTTTTCCTCCAGCTTCTTGTAAGTGGGTTAAACTGTGTATCCAAAACATTAGGGCAAGCAACAATAACAAACCCGGTCTGAAACAGACTTCAGGGTTTTGTATGAAACAACCTGACCATAGCAGTAAAACACTTTTCTGTTACCCTCAGCCAGCCACAGGACTTTTCCTGTTGGTGAACATTTACTATTGATTTCATTTTTGGCCTTTGCATCATTCTCTGCAGGACTCTAAGTGGTTATTGGAAACAGCAGAGCGTGCAGGACTGTGCTGCTTCAGCATCACGGCCAGAATGGGCTAAGCACATCCATGGAGAGTTTAGGCTCGTGAGACTGGACTGCATTCCCAAGGAGGAGCAGAGAAAGGAGTAATTAATTGCATTTACACATTTTCAGTTAATGCCAGAATGATTCCTTTTGGTTGCATCTTTCAATTAGCCAAGTACCAAAACAGCCGCATTTCAACAGTTAGGTCCCATTTCCTGATCCTCTGTATCTTTATTATTTACAACACTTCTGCCTTTAATTGAAGGAGTAATGTGGTCTGAGTGTGCCAGGCAGGTTCTTAGTGGGCCTCTCTGCTCCTGCTCATGCCATGCCATCAGTAAGGAGCAGTTGTCTTTGGCTTGGAACATGTAACCCCCCACAGGGACTAATTACAGTCCCTAATGATGGGTCCCCAGTGGCTCAGTCTGGAGATTAAAATGTGCAGCTCAGCCAGGGCCTCAGATCTGCCCTGTCCCCAGAGAGCCCCATGCTCCTGCTGTTCTCAGGAACAGTGGGGTTGGGAAGGAACAGGGGTGCATTACCAGCCTTTGGAGTGAAAATGAAAACATCAGCAGGACCTCCAATGCTTTGCTATCCTAGGATGTTTTATCTTTCCCATGTAAGTGTTGTTATTGTTATATTTCTATTTCAGGCCAGAAGCATAATTTTATTTCTTTTTCCATTTCAATCACGTTTTAATGAGTTCTCTTCACATACAAGAGCAAGGGTAGTTCTTGATAATAGTAATAATAATTGGACCACAGGGAAATACTGACTGTGGGTAGCTGACAGGCAGGGTACTTGAGAGGAGATTATGACATTTCTGATCAGTGTAGCTTTTGGGGGTCAGGGTGAAGTAGTGACTTATCTGAAACAGCAGCAAAACTACTGATTTTTCATGGTTTGCTTTTAGCCAAGAAGCCTAACAATGAAACCAAAATTCCCCATAGTGACTGTCTGGAGAAACTGGATTCTTCCTCATCAGGATAAGGGATCATTTCAGCAACCTCCCTCATTGGAGCCCTCAGTGAATAATAAGGATCATGTAGCTGCAGTTCAATGCCTTTATTTATCAACATCCTTCTTAAGGTGAAGGAAGAACACAGCTTATGTATGCTTTGGAAAAATGCTGGACTAAATTCTCTGAGTCTCAAGTGCCGTTGTAGACACTGAACACATCCCTGTCCTGGCTGGTGTGCTGGGAATTCCTGAGCCGCAGGACACAGGCAAGGAAATATCCTTAGACAGCAGTTAACCCTGCACATATTTAACCTCAGCTAATCCTGGAAGTTGTAAATAGAGATCCTGATCATAGACATCAGATCAAACATGGCCTTGTGGCTTCAGGGCCAGAATTTGCAGGGGACAAACCAACCTCCCAAAACATACCTGGGAGCAGGAGGGATAAAGATTTTTTTATCCACTCTCTTTAAATGATAGTTTTAATTACTTTGGGTTTGACTGATACTGTACCACGGGGACAGAATCAGCATTGCTTTTCAGATTTCAACTTCCCAGCTTCATATTGGGAAACATGAGGCTCTATTTGTAACAGATCCTTGGCCCATGCTATTTTTTTTTTTCAGCTCTATTGGCTTAATAATGAATGATAAAAAACTCATTTCATCTTTGTGGGAAGTGAATTCAATACTATTATCTTGTAATAAAATAACTTATCTTAAATGAGTTTTGTGAAAATACTAACCTATTAAATCCATGCCAACATCAGCCACTGTTTGTGGAAAAAGTCTAGAATGAGCAATAATCAAGCCACCAGAAAATATGAGCAGAGCCTGGATGGTACAACCTGTGAGCTGGCTGGTATTTTTAGTGTTCCATGAAAACAATCCCCAGGGAAAGGCAAAGCTGGTTACAGAGGACAAAGGTGAGGCTTTAGTCACCAGTATTTGATTTTTGGTACACTATCACTGCAAGCAGCCAGGGGAAAGATTTACTTGGGTATTTAGGTACCTAAACATGCCTAGCAGCATTTATAGCAGCATCTAAGTAGGTTAGGTGCCTAATTCCCATTAACTCCACGAACATGTTTAAGCTGCTAAACATCTTTGCAAAGCTGGCCCCAGTGCCTGGGCTGACAGGTGCCAGTCTGAACTGGTGGGACTGGGCTCGCTCCCTGCAGGCTGCTGCTCCTTGGAGTGGGGAGTGTTGGGAACACACGAGGACCAGGAGCACAGAACTGAACAAAGGGTCCTGAGCTGACTTAAATTTTTGCTGAAAATAGAGGCACACGAAAGTCACTCAGAGCAGCACTTGCAAAAAGGCCACTGAATTTTGGAGCTTGGTTTGGAGCGAGCATTAATGCTCCTGTGTATCTTGAGCTGAGGGTTAAGAATCCCACCAGTTCCCAGAAAATGCAACATTTCACAGGCCAAGCCAGAAAAGCATTTCCCGAGCTCCTGGAGAGCCTTGCCCACAGTCAGTCCTGCACAGCCCAGCCTGTTCCACAACCACAAATATTTTTCTTAAAGGATTTTCCTTTCCTTACCTCAGTGGCACTAGGCACCTCATGAGTATCAAAAAAGAGACTTAAATAAATGAACCAAACCATTCCTAAAGCAGCCTGTTACAAGAGGCATTTCAAGAGATGGAGAATGTTATGTGGGACAGATTCAGTTCTATATAAAGGTTTATTTTTATTAATTTAAAGGCTATAACATGCACTTTAGTATCTTTTCCACTTTATTTTTAAAATTCAGGAATAAAAATGAAAATTTGCTGTTTACAGTGTTGCGTATGTTGACAACTGCTCTTTACAAATAGTGTTCCAAGTTATCCTAGAACCATTTTCTCAATATACAGAGTTCAGCTTAAGCAAAATATTATTCACAAAACTGTTTCACAGAAAGGAAGAGACAAGAGGAGATCAAGAGAAATAACCTAGGAAACAAGTATGCCAGTGTACAAAAATAGATTGGAACATTCGGAGATTGTAGGTAAGAAAATGTATCCTCAACCCCAGAGAATGTGAACTGGTGGATTATCTGAGGAGGGAAATGCTCTCTGAAGCAGCTGAAGAGATGCAGAGATCTAATATCTTTAATTTCCAGGCAAGTTTATAAGAGAGAGGGAGGAAGAGGCTCCAAGCTTGTGCCACACTCCATCCGTGGGAGGTGACAGTGAGAGGAGCAGGCAGATTGTCCCCGTGCACATCAGGCTGCGCGCCCGGCGCCGTCCCCAGTGCCCCGCGAAGGGCAGCCTGTGCAGAGCTGCCTTCCTGCAGCTGATCCAACACAAGGACAGCTTTGAACTGCTCTCCTGGAGCCCCTGCTTGTGCAGAGCCTGCCTGAGCCACAGGCCCCATCCCTAAATAGCTGCTCCCCTTTGGAGCACCCGGCTGGTGACACAAAGCTACGAGCAGAACACATCGAGACTGCAAGAAGCAAGTGGTGGCTCCAACCTCTCCTGAACAGAACTGGGAAGGTGGAATCTATGTGCAGGGTGGGTATCACTGAAGTATGAACAGGAAGTGCTGCCATAAAGCATCCAAATGACTACTGTGGCTACAGCAAACACCATAAGGAATTCAAAACATCACATATCCTCCGTGGGTCATGAGTCTCTGCCATTCTGAGAAAAGGGATTTAATTAAAAATGTGTCTGGAGTGTCCAAGCCTGAAACTGAAGCACGTGCTCTGTCCCTTCAGCCTGAGGTCTCCACGAGCACAAAGGAGGCTGTGGAGCATGCAGGAGCCACTGGAGCAAATATGGCTAAACCATTCATGTGTTATTGCTAGGAGAAGTTTTCTTAGAAATCTAAGTTACTGTAGGTCTGCTGAGCAAGCTTTTTTCCCTAATCCACACCACCTGTGTAGATTCAAAAATAATTTGGGTCTGACCTAGTTAAAAGTACAAAACAATTTTTTTCCTATTTGCTTGTTCAATATACCCTGACATCTACTTCCTGCAAAGGCCTTTTTTGTGAGCTTCAGGAAGAACATTTGGTGATGTGCTCTCCAGCTCTCAGGCTGAGTGCAGGAGATTACTGGGCTGCTATTCAGAGGTCTGACTTGGATTTCAAAAAAAGGTGAATTATTTTGGTTCAAAAGGATCAACTGTTCCAGTGAGCCTGACCTGGCACAGCTCTGCACTGCTGAGGACAGAGAGCATGGTCGAGGCACCAGAACTGCAAGTGAGTCTGGTTTTGATATTCATTCCTCAGAGGACAAGGATTCTTAACTCCAGTGCCACACCTGCTGAAGACAGACCTTAAAAAATGTGATTGCAGCTTGTGCCTTACACTGCCACAATCCCCTTCTCCCTCATGGACTGAAGCACAGAGATAGAGTTTTCTTTTGGCATATCCATCAGTGCTTCTGCAGGTTCAGGTCTGTCTCATTCATTAGTAACACCCACCATTATATACACAACACATATATAAAGAGCCTCCAGAAAAATGTAGCACAGAATCATACATTTGAGAAAACTGACATCAGACATTGTGCTGTGAATAATGGGATTTAAAATATCCTGTGCTATTGAGGTACACAGAAACCTGTTCATTAACTTGCACTAGCACCCTCCATCATTTTCTTTATCCTCTTTAAAACATCACTGATTTGTACAAAATGATTTTGCTCTACTTAAAAGACCAGTTCTGAGGAGGTGAGTGATTTCTGCTGATCCTGGAGGTGGTTTCACAGGTTTCATTGTACTTGAAACTTCACAGCTTCCACGGAAGTATTTGATGTGTGTCTGTATTGGTTTAGCAGAGTACAAAAGTAGAATAATTTTCATCTTGCCTCATATTGTTGTCAGAGTATGGTGTCCTCCACGAAAACTTTCTTTTTACTTGGCAACTTATCAAAGACACATTTTTCTAAAGCTCAACAACCAGTCTTAGTAAGTATTTGTTTTAAAAAGTCATCAGGGCTCCAGTATTTGTAATAAACCCCTAAATTTCTACTAGCAAAACTGATTTGCAGATTTCTCCCACAGAAATAAGAATTTTCAGTTGAGTCATCTACATTATTCTCACTGGTATTGGTTCAAAAACCCCACCTCACTTTGCATCTCTCAGTCAACCACCAGCTGGAATCTACTGCCAGTGGTCCCATCTTAAATCTCATGTTGCTCAAAGCTGTGAAAATTTCAGCTGACCTGAAAAATTCAGCTTCAGGTCAGGGAAATTATGGGTCAATGGGGAAATCACGAAAAGACTGAACTGGGCCCTAAGGTGAGACTGATCCCTGGCACACCAAAATGGGGCAGATTAAGGACTCCTGTAGCACCTGCATCCTTTGTAGCACCCATCAACAAACCCACCTCAAAAACAGCAGAACTTCCTCCAGCTTGATGGGGAGAAACGTCACCAGGTACTACTACATCACACAAGAAAGTAGGTAGATTAAAATCTGTGAATCTTCTCACTAAGGGACTAAAGCCAGACAAACTACTCTCTGTCCACAGCTGTCCTCAGCTCTTGGGCCTGGGAATGTCTCTGATCCCATCCTCCTCCTCCTCGGAGCAAAGCAAGCTCAGTGCGCTCGTGACGGGATGGATCCAGGACGTTGTCTGTGTCACGTGGCTAAAAAACAACAAGAAATGCTATCAGCAACCCAAAAGAGGCTTACCCACCCCAAAGCAAGGAATTCCAGGTGGAGTCTGGAGTTGTAACAATCATTATGACACCTTCAAACACAGAATTGTCTTTTTCTTGCTAACTGCAAGATTTTTAAAAACAGAATGTGTAGTCTTCAGATGGCCAGAATCTGGACTGGAGATTCCATTTCCCAGTGCAGTAAAGAGAATGCTTTTGTATGAGACTCCTGATACAGACTGGTGACATTTCTTGTTAATTACTGGAGCTGTAGACAATTAACACAGCAGGGTATTAACATGGCCATCACACCAGTTATAGCCTGAGAGAGGCCGAGTGGTGGAGAGGAAGTTGAGCAAATGTGGAATCACATCATAGAAACACACTCAGTTCTTTAGAACATGAACCCTGGACGTGCCCAAGGCCAGGCTGGACAGGGCTTGGAGCAGCCTGGGATAGTGGAAGGTGTCCCTGCCCATGGCAGGCAGCTGGAATGAGGGGGTATTTAAGGTCATTTCCACGCAAACCATTCTATGATTACTATCCTAGCACCATTAAGTAATTCCTCTTCTTGCAGAAAGATTAAAAAAATGATGCTTTTTACATGTCTTCTAGCCCAAATTCTGGACATGCTCCCACAGCCTTTACACACACAATAAAAAGGCATCAGTGCTGATTTTTAAGGTTTAAACCCTACACTTGACATGCAGGCTAAGCTGCTTTTTAGTTTCTGGAAAGCTTCTGTGTGAATGGAAAGAGCCCAAGCAGGGCTCAGTAAGGACAGACACACGGACGGGTTTGGTGTCTGTGGTGAGAACACTGCACACCTTATGAGTGGTGTGTGCATGTGAGCCATACTGTGTGTGGGCAACACACTGCCTCTTCTCCCTTCTGGAATAACGTGTTCTTGGGAAAGGAAATAGCTTCTTTTCACTTGAAAAAAAAAAAATCTTGCTAATAAATTCACAGCTTTTATAGTCAAGTCAGTGCAAAGATTAATTTTGTAATATAAGTTCACTACAAGAACAAGCTGAAAAATATTGTAGGTATAATAAACACCACGAAGGACACACATGTGACTCCTCACATGTCCTAACACAGTGTCCCTAATGCCCAGGTCTGTACTCACTTTCCAGGTGCATTGGTTTAATTAAATTTGAAGTGCCATCAAGGAACTACTCTGGATTTACCTTTTCAAGTGAGAACAGGTTTTCTCTTTCTCTCTGAAAGAATGGTTTCTTGAATAACTGATTATGGAAACAGATATATTAAAGCAGGAATTCGAGTCAATGTTCCACTACATGGAGTGATGAGTTTGGGATCACTACTCCCATCTACATGATCATATTATTCACACCTTTCAGCTGAGTGCACTGAGCTCAGAATCAGTTGGATGTGATGAGGATGATACTGTTCAAGGGCTAAATATGATCCTAATGTAAATCACAGCTGGAGCTGCTCTGAATAGGTAACCTGTGAATTCACGCATTACTTCAACTGAGGCAATGCCTGAGCAAGGACCACACAAGGAAAATAAAGGCCATACCCTTGGTTGTCATACATTAAAAAAATATCAAACCCCAAAGCTCCAGTTATGTGTAGAACCAACTCAGAAGTGCTGTTTTGGTGAGAGCAGGACTGGATGGACTCCATTCCTTCTTTCGTTAAAAAATGTGTGTTACTTGCACAGGATCAGTTGTAGGGTTGTAGGATAAGTTTCACAGGAGTTAAAACAAAAGGATAAATGAAAAACATGTTCCTACAGAAAATACACTGTAGCAGACTGACCACTCTCAAGGACAGTAATTGTTTCATTCTAAGAAAGCAAATGTACTATTTTTACTACAAATAAGAGCAACTTGCCAAACATTTCCAACGTTTACCTTTAGAAAGTCAGGTGACACCCAACATGAAGAAGATGAAAAGAGTTGTTTTACAATGTTTCATAAGAAACTTGTGAATAAAGTCTGTCTAACCAGGAACACTGTTCCCATTATTCCACAACACAGGGAAATGTATGCATTCATATTTATATTATTAATATATTTACATTTGTAAATATACTCAGAAAAATATCTTTGCTGCATATTTCTGCAATGTTTTCTCTAACATCAGGAAATGCCTTGTCTCCCAATTAAAATATTCAGTCAATAAGGCTTAGTACTGGAGATGTGCTCCAGACTGAAGTCTCAGCATGTGATTTATTGGTATAACAACACAGAACTCCTTCCAATACCTGCAGAATTACAGGAGCTGAATGAACTGGATTCCATCCATGCCACCTCTGCCAATGCAAGATTTATTGCTTCCAGCACTATTTTAAGTGTTTATACTGCCTACTTTCATCAAATCATTTCTGAGCAATCCACCGCTGAATTTAAATAAGAACAAAATAATTTTTAAATTTGTTTCTTTTTCCCATTTGACTTCCTTGTGTAGCATGCCCAGACCTGCTGTGTACTTGAAGCCTTGGTTCCATTTTCTTCTGAGCATGCAGTCAGTATCAACCCTGTGAAGTGGGAGAAACTGCACAGGAGTAGAAGTGACATGGAAAGGCATCCACAGGTCTTTGATGTATCCAACTAAAAAATTCTTTGTAAAGTGTTTCTCCTTCTTCAGATTTTTCTCCTACATACTCCAAGGCCAGGATGCAAATGACAGCATGCCCAACTTCCTGCTACTGCTGTAAGAACTTTAGTTTGCTCTCAAACAAATTAAATGCACAGAATTCTCCAGATCTTTAACAGTGCAAAATTGTGGCACTGAAACCTGGGTTACAATTCTCTGTATTTGATGGCATAAGATTGTTTCATCACCGGTAAGGAAAAAAGAACCAGTTTTCATTCATTTTTAAAACACCATGGGCCAAGTTTTGCTCTGTTGTCAATCTGCTGCTGCAAACGCTTCTGATTTGAACCCAGCTCCTTTCAACTTGCTCTAGACTTTATCTCACGGGTGATTCCCTTAAGACAGTTTGGTTTAAACCATTTGCCAAAATCCTTCCTAGGAAAAGAGCTCTTATAAATAAACATTAAGTCCAGATACCATGTCTCACATTGTAGATAGACACACACAATACGCACAGATTATTTAGGCAGAGAATAAATGTATAAACCCTGCTGCTGTTTATTTTTAGCTCTCCAAAAGTGCTGTGACTAAAGAGCTTTGACATAATCAGTCCAAAGAGATAATCCCAGATTTAGGGGTTTGCAGAACATTCTTGTATTAGAAATACACCCTCTTTGATTTGTGTGTTAGGGCCAGCAATAAAAAGTGAGAGGGAGTCCAAATCTACCTCTAGGTTTTGCTTAATTGATGCAACTGGTTTGAATATTAAAGGAATATTTGGAAAGCCAGCATGACAAAGTTTAAATGTAGAACATTTTCCATTTGCAAATGTTCCTGTTCAAAAGTCTAATTTAACATCTTCAGAGCAATTACAAACATTTAAAGATTTTTAGGTTTTCAAACAAATCACTGCTATCGGAGGGCAGCCAAATTTATTGCTAGAAAACAAACATTTGATCTGGAAATATGTCAGTAGATTAGTCTGTCTTTTTAACATTAGCAAACTGCAGGACAAATTTCAGAGCTTGGGAAAACAAAACATGAGAACAGAGGGATGTTTTGGCAAAGAAATAGTAGCGGATTATTTCAAATGCCATTATAATTACTCTCCTTATGGCTCTTCCTTCTTCACATGCAAAATTATTTCTTTTAAAACTACAACCTCAGACAATCTTTTAGGAAAAGAATAACTCAAAATTTCAGAGAAAGGCTAATGCAAAAAGTATTTGCACCTTTTTTTTTAGATTTTAAGCATTATCAAGACATCTTTTTCAGTTTAAGTTGTGCTCTCCAGCCAGGGCCAAACTCTGGAGCCTAAGAGGGAATTGTGAAGTCTTGCAGACACCACAAGTGCTGTGGGTCTCAGAACCTGACATGCAGCATTCTTGGAAGTTGTTTTTTTTCCCCTTTTTGACATGGTATGACATTCACAATACCTCACTCAATGTTTCAATCACACCAGGGTTCCTAAGCTTTAAAAGGAGCCATCTTGTGCAAGACCCATTTATTTGAGATCAGTTCAGGAGAGGAGATGCAGCCTTAAGCAATTAGTCAGTCAAACTCTCCTAATGAATAGGGACCATTACTCATTAGGGGTCAAAAAAGGATTTAGTTGTATCTGAATGTAAAAAGCCAGATTCTGGCCTCAGATGAGCCCTGTTCTTCTCTACCAAACTAAGCACTATGGAAGATGAAAGTGAAACTCTGCTTGTGTAAAACACAAGCCTCATGTTTTCCTCCTTAATGAGCAGACCCCATAAACTAAATCCATATAATCCATAGCACTGATTTTGCTAAACTTTGAATCTTCTCTTACTTTTTGATTTCCCAACCTTCACTAGCCCTTTAACATACAATAGTGCTCAGCTGAAGAACACTGATGCTTGATGAAGCTGTTCCTGATCTCTGCACAAAACCTCTGCAAAGCCCTGGTCGCCCCCAGTGCTGCTGAGAGCCTGAGCCAGGGGCACTGCACACTCTGAGAGCTTCACCCTTTGGTGCTTTAAATGTTGCTACTGAAATAATCATTTAAAAATGCAGCCAATAGCACTGCTAGATGTAGATGCAATAGGTTCGAAGGGGACATGCTCTACACTACCCAGAAATATATTCCACATTGTGCTTTGGTAGTTTTTAGACTTACATGCATCTCCCAGTGGGAAGGTTTGGAGTTGAAAGGAGTGTGTGTCATCTGCCAGAGGACCGGGAACACAAACTCCACATCCCCTCCTCAACCACTGGCACGCAGGCCCTGGGCACTGATGGCTTGTGCTAATGAGGGCCAGAACTATAGGAAAATAAAGAACAATGCCCCTGAATGAAGATCCCGAAACTTAATCCTTCATGTAGAGGCTCTGCCATCCTCCCTTCTTGCTCTTGCACAGGCTCTGTGTCGCTCTGTGCTGGACTCCACATGGCTTCTCAAGATTTGCTTGAATTACTGCCTTTGTCTTTTGTTTCCAGGCCTTTCTGTTCATGTTCCCCTTGTGCTTGGGACAGCTGTTTGCTTTGCAAGGATCCTTTTCTGCTTTCAAACCCACTCTCCCAAATTTCACACCTCAGAGAAGGTTCTCAGCTCTCATCCTCATGCTTCTCTAAAGCAACTCAAGCCATGATCAGAATTCCTTGGGCATGTTTGGAAATGTTGTATAATTAGAAAATATACAAATATAGATCCTGAACAGAAGTGGAGCAATCCCAGCTTGCAGCAGCATCTTGAGGACCTTCACATCCTGGCAGGGAGAGAGAATCACCCTTCCCTATTAGAGCAGGTTGCAATGGAGCATCTGCAGGAGTTCCAGGGAGTTGCTGCTCCTGAAGGCAGCCCATGGGACCATGGCAATAGCTTGCCTTTAGTTACAGCAAGGTCCCCTCACAAGGCTGTGGAGTTTAGGTAAATACAGCAAGATTTGGTAGGCAGGATGGTCAAAATGCTAGAAGTGGGCTAATTCTATTGCCCTCAAATCTCTACCTTCTTCTAAATCACTCTATAATTCTATTAAATATAATTAATGCACGTGGTGCTGCACGTCACACATTTTGGGAATGCACTCCTAACTTGAACTATTTCTCAGCTTTCCAGAGACAGTGCTTTTAACGCTCTGCTGTTGTCCCTTTATGAATTTAAACTTGGTATTCATTTCTTGTTTCTTCAGCTCTTGGAGCCAGCGCACACCTGCAGAGCTGACCAAGGTGTCTGTCATGGCTGGAATCCCCTTTGGAAAGGACAGTGGTTGGAAAGCAGGTATTAAATGCTGTCAAGCACTGGAAAACTCTTGCTATTTTGAAGAGCAAATGCTAGGAGGATCTGCAAGGAATAACTTATTCTGAGCTGTAACTAAAGGATTTTAATTTAGCAGGTAAGCAATTAGAGGAAAATGAAACAACTGAGCAACACTGATGCAAGTATAATCTATCAATCAATCAATCAATCAATCAATCAATCAATCAACCAATCCTGAGAGCATCTAGGGATGACAGCTTCCAGACACAAATCCTAGAGGCAGTTTGGGAAGGGTTTTGGCACTGCATTTATCAAGATCAGATTATTTGAACTGAAACATTCATTTTTTCTTTTTCCTTTTTTGTTAAAATTCATTTAAGCCTGTACCCTCTTTCAAGACATTTCAAAAGGAACATACAGCTTCTAATAGTACCCCAGGAGCTGCTGGGCAGGTCCTGGAAGATGTCAGTGACCTTAATTTTACTGGCTGTAATAAGATCAAGAGCACTTGTCACCTCATGGAGCTGTATCCTGAGGCAACATAAATGTTTCTTGTATTTCCCTCAGGGACTGCAGATTTTGTTTGAGTATTAATTAAAGATTGAGGGATATAAAGTGAAACCCCAGAAGACAGTCTTGCTATTTATTCCTTGATTAAACCGATTAAACCCTTGTCTACTCAGAAAAATCTATGAGCCATTTCAGCAGGCAGTAATCACTAGGAGGAAGACTTGCCCAGCCAAATAGTGTGCTGCATCATTAAAAATTGTCAACAATAAACAAATGGCCTGAACTGAAATAAAACCAGTAATAACAAAAGGATCTGAGCCAAAGCTGAATCAGAACTAAGGTTTGAGTGACAGCACCAGCACTTCTCAGCTTGAAAGCACTACCTGAAATCTGTCTCCCCCAGTACCAGCCAAGTGCTGTTCCTCTGGAAGTGTTGGTTTAATGTGCGCAGTTACTCACAGCCCTGTCTCTGTGTGAGCTGCATAAAAATTCTGGTGCTGTGTATTTGCAAATCCATCAGAGCATGTTGAAGGCTACTGTTTAAACTCCTCGTGTACTAAACTGACATGAACCTGGAACAGTGACTTTGCTCCAGATGAAGCACATTGTGAAAAACCTTGCTATGTGCTTTGATCTGCTTCCGATGGCCCTCCCAAAACCCAGGGAGCAAAATAATTTCACTTTTTTGTGTTTTCTCACAGAAGAAATTTTAACAGATGCCTTCTGTGACAGGCCAGAAGCTGGACAGAGTGTGCAGTATCTGTGGAAGCTGAAAGAATATTTCTCCATTTTGGTTCTTGATGTTAAAAAACAAACAACCTCTCAGGAAAAAAAAGATTGCCCAACCAAAGCAGCTTAAGGTCTTAACATTCTTGTATTACAAGCTCATGTTATCATAAAATCCAATGCCAAGCTTCCTAGTTCTAAATCTGAGATTACTTTCCTTATAGTCATGCAAAATGATTTCGGTGAGAATCAGAGAAACTGAATTCCAAATATCCAAGAGAAACATGTCAGGACTACCCAAATTCACATGGTTACCTCTGAAGGTGCGGGAACTGACGCCAAGCTGATGGATGGAGACAGCTTTGGATCCCTGTACATTAAACAGCAGGAACAGCAGATAGCACTTGGTTAGTGCTCAGCCAGTTCTGTTTAAATATTTGCTGCTTCTTGTGACTATGTAACTATCCTTTATTTTCATTCAGGAGAATTCGAGGATGACAGGTAAAAGGAAACATTTTCAAAAACAACCTCCTTTTTTTTGTGTGAAATGTAAAATAGGAAAGGTCCAAATTTTAAGAGATGCAAAGTAACTGCAGCTTTCTTTGAACTCCGTGGAACCAGAACTATATGCCTCAAATTACCCATTCCTACCCACAAAACATCAGAGTTAAGACGGGGACACCTACAACGATGATTTGATAGTTGCTAATTTTGGTGCAAGTAACTTGCCTACTGCTTTACAGGGAGCTGGGCGCAGAGCTGGCACTGGATTCAGTCCAGGGGAATTTCAATTCCATGTTGAAATCAGTATGGCAGATCACGGGTTTTCTTAGTTTGCTGCTCTGAACTGACTGAAAATTAAGTGGAACATACAGACGTTTACTTCTACATCAGGACTGCTATGATTAGAACTTCACTGATTTCTTCTAGCAAGGGCCATTCCAACCCATGCTGTGATAACCAGCAGGTAACCAGGATATTGTAATACACCAGAGTATTCAGGAATGAGCTGAACACACCTCAGAGTGTTGGGGTTTGAATCCTTCATTTATAAAGCAGTAGAAATGTGCAGAGAACATTTACAAAAGGAACAAATCTGTATTTTCAAGTTACCATGCAGTTAATTAAAATCAACTGTGATTTATTTTCATTTTATGATGATAACTTTAACACTAGTGCTGTAAAACATCCATGTTTATATTACAGAAGTTCTTTGTCTATCAAACATGCTCTGCTATTCTTAGCTCAGCTAAAATGATACACAGTTTCTATGAATGCCCAGTTTTCATTAAAATGAATGGTGTCTCTTTCCCAAGCAAGACCAATAAAATAGAATTTTATAGAAGATCTGAGTACAATGTGTCTGCTTTCCAAGTAGAAACTTGATTTCTCAGGCATGATTTAAAAATCCACCTGAACACAATTTGTGTGGTTTTTATTAATCTGTATTTTGTAAGTATTGACTTTAGGCTTCTACTTAACCCAAAGCAAATTCTCCACCTTCTAATGGAGGCACCTGAAGTACACAATGCCTCCATGGGAAACTTCTGATTTTTAGATAAATTGCGAAAGATAATCCTAAATGGAACATTACTGTTTCCCCTTTGTTGTAAGACAGAAAACATCACAGGCCCTAATACATCTAAGGGAAAAGATCCCAAAAGTTCTAAAATATTTGAGAACTTCTACTTGTCTTTCATGAAAATTTAAGATAAGCGTTCTTGAGGAAAATAGCTGTTAATGTGGAATATTTGGAATCTAGTTCTATTAAAATGCTAGAAAAACAGCATTTACAGGGGCAAAAATCACAGCTGGTCCTTACAAACCACATACATATGCAAGGAGTGGGTAGGAGTGGGAGGGAGCATAGCAAGGCCCTACCTAATTTTAGGTGCCAGTCTCTTGATACAGAGCTGCCATATGTTAAAGGTGAACACAGTGGGAGGATGGAAGAGATTAACCAGAATGGGTTTTCTGAAGAAAAATCAGTGTGTCCCAGCTATGGGGTTTTATGCCATTCCTGTGTGATTCTAAACTAGCAGGATGTAAGCATTAATTAGCAGATATGGCACCTCCCTGGGAGGGCAGTTCTGCACAGAATCTTTCTCCTTATTGAAAATCAAACCCAAAGATTCCTAATTCACAAAATCAGTTCAGTGATAGAACGGACACTGTTTGCACTGCTGGATTTTAGTGCTGGAGCATACAGCAAAAGCGAGATTTTGTTCTAGTGGTGGTTGGTTACAACACTTTGCTAACTCATTTAACACCTGAACTAAGCCTGGGCAAAACCAGCCACGTGAAAACTTCGAAAGTGAACAAGACGGCCTTTCCCTTATTTACAAAACTTTTCCCATCCTAATGCCTCCCAGCTGACTGCTAGTGCTCTCACACTCATCTGGGTAGAGGTGATACTTTATGAGGGCTCAGTAGCCCCTTTGTGTTTCTGGGACTTAGAGATGAAATGCCTGTTTGGGACAGGAACTTTTATTCGAAAATCAGAAATTTAAAAAAACACCTTAATCAATCATCTCATAAGTAAAATTAATTAATGAGCCTTTTTACCTTATTATGTGGGGTCTCTTCAATGCACTGATCCTCCAAGTTCAAGACAGAGAATGGAAAAATGGGGGAGGATCCAGAGGAGGGTCACCAAGATGATGAGAGGGTTGGAGAACTTGGCACATGAAGAAATGTTGAAGGAATTGGGTTTGTTCAGCCCACTCTTTTCACAAAGATGTTGGGCAGAGACAAGAAGCAATGGGCATAAGCTGCTTCAGGGGAAATTTTGATGAGATTAACAAAATATTCTTCACTGTGAGAACAACTAAATGTTGGAATGGGATACCCAGCCAGTATAAAAAGGATTGAAATTTCAAATGTAAATTGGTGAGGACACAGGCACCATGCTTTGTTTCTCTTGATGGGGCATGAATCTGGTGCCATGTATGAATGGTGCTATTGCTACATAAAAATACAACAGTGCTTGTTCTCTCTTAGAGTATACCAAGTTATCTTAAAACGTATCTGGGCCCAAATCCCACCTTTACTGCCTGGCAGGAGAAAAGTTACATTTGCAAGAAAGCTGATCCCTATCTACTGCTGTAATTTTTGTCCTTCTGATAACTGTTAATTTATTTTATTTTAGTAAGACACTTGAACTTGCTTTTTTCCTAGTGCACACTGAGCTGTAACTTCGAGAGGCTTCCATTACAGTCTGCTATTCCATGGTAAACCTGTACAAATGAGCTTCATGCCCAGCCCAGACTCAAGCAAGACCAAACAAAATAGAATTTTATACAATATCTAAGTACGATGTGGCAGGTCTCACGTCAGTGTTAGCAGTCTAAAGGATGGTTTCTCACACTTGCAGCACTGAACACTCCTGACAGCCTCGTTGATTGAAAATAATTTACTGAGGCTGAAATGATTTGCTGGATAAAAGTGGTGATTTCAAAAGTTGTCCAAAGGTCAGGATTCATGGACAAGATGCAGCTTTCTCTGGTAGGTACAGGAAGCTGCTCAGCCCCATGTAAATGTTTTATTCATGTAACTTATTCATGTAAGTGGGTTTCACTTTAGTGTGTAACACAAGCCAGCTGGTTTGCTTCTTTTAAACTCTGATTTCTCATGCACCCCATATTGCTACACCCCTTCAGAGATATTTATGGAAATTTCACAGCAAGCTGTCTCAAGCTTATCTGCTATTAAGATTCCATTCTGGGGTGTTTACTGCATTAGATTTATAATGTATAGATTTATGGACTCAACTACTTGATGGCCCAATAAAGCATGTTGGAACTGAAGGCAACTGCTAATTAAAATAATATTTGATTGTCCTTAGCATATTGTAAAGCTGCTGTGGATTTAAACAAAGCCATTGTAGCTTCTAGACATCCTCTCTGCAGTAAGAAAAATGGCAATTCACATATGAGACCAGTTCAATTGTGGCCTCACTTTGGGAACTCTAACATGTTTTCCTATTTGTATACAGGGAAGTGGGCTAGTGTTGAAATACTCTTAAGTCCCTCATGGCTTTGGCTGGACTAAAAATAAATGAAAGGATTCTAAAATAGAATAAAAGGATTGACATTCACAGCCAAAGAGAACAAGAAGGTTATAGAATTAGTACTAGAGCTGTGAAGTATCAACTATTCTGATAATCCCCATTTAAACAATTAAGATTAAGTCCTACTGGAAAGGATCAGCTGATAAAATGGCCCCTCAAGCTAAGTTCCTCCTAGGAAAAGGATATTTTCAATGTTGGTTTTTAGCCTGAAATCTCCACCATTTGATGTTAGAAACAAGGGTCTGTGCAAGCCCTGCTCCTTGCTCCAGTTAACTTCGACAGCTGACTTCATGCTCATTACACAGTGTAGTAAGAGGTACAGATTGCCAGGCATGCAAACAGCCTCGCTTACACTCTGCAAAGGCATTTGGAAACAGTGACAAAAGCAAAATAAGGAAATAGTTAAAAATAATATTGATTACCGTGATGTGTTATTGAAATGCTCAGTTAACTCCACACTAATGAGCTGCATTAAGAGCTCTAACACCACTTCAGTGTGGTGATCCCACTCAGAAGAAGGTTTTAGCCAGTGGTCATAAAAGGTGATTTCACACCCTTCTCTGCAATTAAATGGATAATTTTCCTTGCCTTCCTTCCTCGTAAAGACTGACAGGCAGAACTTTTTAGGACAGATTACAGAAGGTAACAGCAATGGAAAACCTGGGCACTGTCACCAGAAGCAAATGAAGAGAGTCACTAACAGTCAGATCTGCAAAAATCCCTGCAAAAGCTTTTTCATGTGAACTCGTGAGTTCCAATCTGTAGTTTCAGCAAGTGGGGATAAGATGCAAAACATCTGATGCTTTCTGCAAATTAGGCTTGCACCACCTAGAGTAGCTGAGATTCTAGTGTTGCTAATAAGCATCTGCTTGTCACATCTGTAATGGTTCAGCATCCAAGTGCAGAGCTCAGAAAGAAATGTCTGCACATATCCAGCAAATCCAGCTTTCTGCTGAGTCACAGAGATATGTGTCTGTATGAGAAACACAGGAACAACCCCCAGAAAAACCCAGGAGAGATGCTTCAAGAATGTGTCATTTCTTCTAGTCTGATTCTGTATTTTATTTGCTATTATTGATAATACTACCTCAAGCTTAGTTTCCAGTTACACAGGTATAAACCCAGGCTATTACCCAGAAAAGAGTCCAGCATCCACTTTAACTTCCCAGCTGTCCTATCATGGGTCCCTGCATGAACAAACAGAGCCCAAGGGAACAGGGCTTTATTCTAATAGTTGCTCTTGTATTTATTTCCATTGCTATGAAATTGGCTTTTAATTCACTTTCATTTCCTAAGATATTTTTCTCAAATTTTTTTTTTTGTATAAATCTCATGTCGTAACCTACATATGTCTGAAAATAAAAGGCACCCTTTGATTAAAGCTGGAATGCAGGATCATATACAGTGTGTTTGGAAACCTCTGCAGAAAAAAACATGTCTGCTTTAATACATCTCGCTCGAGGCAGCACGGGGTGAGGCAAGGACAACTGAGCACTGTGCTTGAAAAAAGGGGAAAAAAACCCTCTGCTTTTTTTGGCCAGCTAATGTATCAACTTCAGTGTTATTTACATGACTTTTGGAAGAGTTTGGGATAAAAGTAATTTATTTGCTGCCCTTCCTCTGTTTTAGGAGACTGCAGAAATCCACCTGCAAAACCCTGTGTTTCTGGCACCTATAAGAATTAAACAACATGAAAATTTCAGCAGCTAGAATAATGTGCTATTAACTAGACCACAATATACATGGAATGGAGGTGAATTCTTCCATATATTTTTCACCACTTCTTTCAATCTTTTAGAGGAATAATTTAAAAACCCCCTAATATATAAATTAATCTTCACTATACTCTAGAAAAAACAACAGCATACAGTACAATGTGCAATAAATTTTTCCATTAATTCTAGGACTGAAAATGTGTTTAGTTTGATGTGCTTCTATTTCAACTCTGACCTGTTTTTCCCAGAACTACTCACTTGATAAAATATTTGATTCCATCAGCTGTATAAGCTTCTTCCCATCCATAAGGCAGACCTAAGAGATAAAGAAATAAGAAGTTTCTTGAAGCTCAAGTGACACAGAGAACACAGTTTTGAGATAGTGTAAGTTACAATGCTGTCATTTCAAACAATATCATCAAAAGATTATAAATCAATTCCTACTTTTGTAACAGATAATAATATAAACAATACCATTTAACAAATACTTGCTGTGTTAAGAAGCTACTAGCTTTGATGATTTGATGATACATTTATTACTAGATGATACTTTTTGATATGTTCATTTGATGACACTTCTATTACTGGAATGATGAGTAATACTTTTAGTAGTGTACTATTCTATATTCCTTTAAAAATTAAATCTTTACCTTTTAAATAACTATTTCTTCAAAACCAGCTCTTGTAGGGTTTGAAAAGTGCTGGAGAAAAAAGCATCAGTCACTGTGTAAAAATGCTTCCACTTTTGTGATACTGTACTGTAAGGCAAGTGCAAGGTCCTGAAAAATTGTGGTTTTTTTAGACTAGAAATATATATTAAATTTAAATATGCAAGAAAAATTGTTCTTGAAGTGTTTTGCCTGAAACTCATCTCAAAATGTTAGTGTCTTAGGAGTTAAACTATTTTTGTTCAAGTCCCAGTGTATCTCAAAGACCAGCTCATTAGAACCATCTGTGAGCCTGCTTTAGATTTAAAACATTTATTTGGAAAATGTGCTGGACTGCACGCACCATCTGAGCTTTGAAAGCTGCCTCCTCCCCAGGACTGCCCTAAGTGCACATGTTTAGTTTTTTAAATTTCTTTTTTAAAAGGCTGATTTTCTTCTGTTGTCACACCTCTGCCTCTAGTGTGGTTCTTCTTAGAAGTCTGGAGAGGGTTAACTTCAGTTCTCCAGTACAAAGAGAGTTCATTACAGCTACTGAATCAGGACTGGGCACAGTGGAACTGGTACAAACCTTCTCAGAAGGAATTATACCTGTAGGCACCGAGTGAGGAGCAACAAGTAACCAAACCTCCAGAACTCAGGAAGGGAACTTGAGAATTCGGAACTAGAACAGCACTGTGATCAGTCAGTACAGCTTGAAAAAGAAAAAACCCATTGATTTTTTTTCTTCCTATCACTTTTACCCCCATTAGTCACTTATCTCAGGCTTCTTCCCATTTTCAGTTTAGAACAGATCTTTACAATCTGTTCCTCCAAACAGCCCGCCCACTACCTTTCAAAGAGAATAATCCACAGCTACTTCCCTTGAAACACAAGGTAGATGCTGCGTAGCAGATCTCAGGCTCTGACTCCATTATGAGACAAGGAAGAAAAAGATGTTTTAAGCTATAAGTATGCTAGACATGCTCACTGGTTCTTCCTTCCTCTCCCATGAAAGACAGGACCTTTATTCATCATGGATACTTTCTGACTGTTTAAATGGCAATGGGATTCATCCCTCAACTGCTTCCATCTGCCCTGGCCTTTCCTTCTTCCTGCATGAAACATGCATGTCCAACTAAATGACAAAGGATTTTCTCCATCATGAGTAAAATAATTTTACTGCTCTGTGCTCACATGGATCCCCTACATCACCTGTTTCATTTATCAGTGATAATTACACTTTTTTCACTGGTGATTTGATAAAATTACGGCTTTTTTCCTCTTCTAAATGAAGAACCGTACGTAGGTAGCAATAACTGAGCTCTGTATTCTTCCCTTACCCACTGAAGACTCCTTTTCAAAAGCACTGAATACATTTGTCACCTAGAAATGAAACTCTGGAGATATCTCCAGAGCTTTATTTGCCTTTTTGACTTTGTATGCATTAGATTGTATATCCTATCCGTTCTTTATATGCTTCCACATTCCACCTACATCTGTAGGTTTTTTTAATGCTTTTATTTTCCACATTTTTTACCTGCTCTCCACTAGTTTTTCAGTGCTGTTCCCTTTATTACTTTTGTTCCCTTTCAGATTTGTACTTCTATTTCATGTATTTCCCCTGGTAGCCAGGAAGCTCTCATGTTTTGCATTGTATTTCCCCAGACATCATCTCCACTTCCTCCAAGCTTGCTGTGTCCATGAATCATTCATAAGTTGTATCTACTTCCTCCTGCTCTATTTTCTCACACCCTCCAGGGTCAAATTTGTTGTCTGTCCCAGGGCTTGCTTTGAAAGGCTGCTAAGCTCTCACCTGGAGTAAATGGGAGGTAAAGGAGCTGGAAAAGTCAGAACAACAGTCTGAAATATACAGGATTTAGTCTACATAAACTCCAGCAATCTCAGATTTCCTGCATATTTATAATTTTTCGTGTGAACTGCTACAGTCTATTTGATGAATCTTCATAAATAATACATTTGGCTGCAGTTGTCTGCATAGATCATCTTAAGAAATTACAGATTTACAGTATTTAAAAACTAGTTCATTTCAGCAGAAAATACAGGGCTTCTTACTATTCAAATACTTCTGACTGTTTACCTTCTGCAAGGTAAAGAAAAGGTAAAACTGCAAAAGCAATTGTGCATGCAAAAGGAAGAGCGGTCTCCTGAGAAAGAGCACTTTGGTCAAAATACACAATAAACTACCAGCATTTTGTTCTATGTATATGCATTTAATTGGGGTTAATGCCAAAGAAGTGTCTGTAATTCTCTGTGAAAAACACAACCAAGGAACCAGCTGCGGTTGTTTGTGCCCCAGCACTGCTACAGCCAGTCAGAGTCCCTGGGGACTGCTCCTCCTTCCCTGAGATGCCTGCTGGGATAACCACTGCTCTCAAGTTATTTAAAGCTGAGAGGAAATGAAGCCCTCGGGCAAACAGAACTTTCCTGATACCTGGTAAGTGTGCACATCATCCATCTTTATCACCTCCTTGGCTTAACAGGACAAAAACTGCACCAGCACTGACACTGCGGGTCCCAGAAAAAAAGAGTTGAGCATCAGCCCGAATTATAAACCTGTAGGAAGTGACAGACATGGAAGACTTTGCCTGCAGTTCCCAGGAGAGAATGTGTGTGCTCTCCCTCAGTAACACTGCACATGGCATGATCCCTCATGTCTCTAAAGGAAAAAGGGGGAAATACAGGTATTATAGGAAAAGCCTCATTTTCCCAGGCAGTTATCAAACCTAGACACTGCAGTAATGTTGTTGGGTGATTTCCCCCCCCCACTAAATAATCTAGTTAAAAATCATTAAAGCAAAGGATAGGTGGAGATCAGTAGATGAAAGTAGTAGAACAGATACTGCAGCAGAATGTGCAGCTGACTCAAAACTGTGGTCCTGACTGACATCAAAATACTGCAATCCAGAAACACTCTATTTTGCTTATTTTTTGACAAAATTACTCAAAGGAAATGAGAGATTTAGAGCCTATAGAATTGCTCAAAAAATTGCTCTGAGCACTAGGATTCTATCTAGATTTGGCCTATTTAGATGCTTCAAGATAAGTATGTCCTTAAGTGTCCTTTGGCCTTGGGGCCAGAGTTTAAAACCCTCCTTCCATTACAAGCAGGCACCAAACATCTCTGATGAATCTGGAGGAATTGCTTAGTGACAACAGCCTACCAGGGGTGCTAATCTCACCCAAAGCACTCTTTTGTGAAACACAAACTAATTTCCAGCATTTTTCACACCTCTGTTATCCACCATTAAAAGGGTTTAGGGCTGCAATACCCTTCCTGTTATGGGTGAACAGTCTGTATCTGGGATTAGCATCTCGTGTAAGGGATGTACTATCTATCTGGAATGCTAAAGACACATTGTAGACAAATTGTTTCACAATGAACCATTCTTTGACCACCAACAGAAGTAAGGATGTATTTTTTACATATCCTTTTATGACTTTTCCAGCTGTACATATCTTTTTAACGTACTATAGTATGGGCCAGCTCATACCCTTTATTTATCTCCTGATAATTTATTTGTATTTAACATCAGAGTCTCAAAAATGATGAGGTTTTTTAAGAAACAGGAACTACCTGCTAAAGGGTTTCTGATACAGAAGATTTGCTAAAGGACATTAAAACCAGTTTTCTCTGTCGCTTGATAAATGTGGTTCTGAATTCTGATCTCTTTTCAATAGTCATCGATTTCAGCTCTTATCCACATTTAAACCTTCTTCATGTGGCTTCAGTAATAAAGGAAAAAGTGTTAGGTAAGATCCCCAATGCCATTGGCTCTTCTCTTCTGAGCTATTTAAGCAATGCAAAGAGGATGGAAAGCTGAAGGTCTGTTTTTTTGGTTCTAAGTTGCCTGGTTTTGGACTCCTGAGTGCTACTGGAATATGGGAATATGCCAGAGATGACACCAGAGGTATCATGGTGGGAGACCAGCAGAGGAACTCCTCTGTGACTTACGTAATTTGACACAGCTGAAGCAAAAATTTGTGGAGAAATATCTACCCTTGTTTGTCCAGAGTGTTCAGTGGGGTGCAGGCACAAAATGGCCTTTTATTTTTTGAGGCTATCAATAATAGAAGCTGTATTTTGCCATGTTTTTTTGAATTAAATTATAAACACTCAGGTTCAGAAAAACAGCTTTCAGAAGTGAATATGCACTTCTGGCATTTGCTTGTGTGTCACTTTAGATCATTTCAAGTGCTCTTCCCAAAACCAAATATGTTTCCTTTCATAAACAATACTCTGCTGAGAGGACATTCCATTCCTTTTTTTCACATATCAAACTCCATTTTAAAGAAATCGTTCTTTTCTTTTGTTGTTGGTCACTTAATAAAACAAAGATGGACTCAGTAGTCTTCAAGTGGAGACATCTGGGAAAAAGTAGCAACTGAAACTTCGACTGATTTGGAGTATGGTTGGCAGACTGGCTTGTCTCCCTTCAGTCTGTTCCTAGAAACCAGGCTTCAGGAACAGTATTTGTCTTACTTTGGACATTCAGGGCATGATGAAAGATGAGCTCGTGTTTTCCTACTGCCTATGAATCATAACATATTGACCCATCTCTGTTGGCAAACTCATTAATCTTGGATTAAAACAATTACAACTTACAATTTAGAAGGAGCTATTAAATAGTTTGTTTCATGCTGAAGGATTATATGAACAACTTTTAGATCTTTTTGCTAAATCTGAAATTACAAATTGTTTTAAATGTCTTTCTTCTACTCTAATACTTCTCTGTGAAAAGCTTGGTACAGTTAATTAGAAACAGTTTGAATACAAGAGCAATTGCAATTTATGAACAATGACCAGTCAACTGACTAAAATTTAAGGAAATAACAATGACCTCAAACAGCACATGTGGTCAGACATTAGTACAGACATTTTTCTCTCCCACCTAACAAGGAAGGAAATCCAAAGTTAGAACCAACTCTGCTCAGTGTGAAAGTCTTAAGAAATGAATGAGAGCTACAGTCACCTGAGCTATGAGGTTCCTGCTATGTGTCTTCAAGAAGGATAAAGAATTGCCTTTAAAATTGTACCTTTTCAGAAGGTGAATACTGGAAATACAACAGAAAATAAACCTCTAAAGTACATATTTTTCAGATAAAGACTAATTATCTACTTTCACATAAGTCTTAGGTGCTGTAGATTCCAAGCAATTTGGACTGTTAACAAGATGAGAAGCAAACAGAGGAAGTGAAGCTCATTTTAATCTGCGCAGGAGGTTAGTAGTAGTCAAAATAATACAAAATAATCACCTCTTGGGAAAAAAGTAATTCATTAGCAACTTGGAGCAAAAAAACCCAAGCTTGTTTCAATATGCTTCTAATCAATAGGCTTCCAAAGTCTTTCCACATCATACATTTGATAGTCAGATGTTCAATATTTTTGAGGAGGCCAAGATACCATGAAGCTGCCTGTCCCTCAATATTATCACAGTTCAGTCAGGGGTGCAATACATTTGTTTAGGCATTAGCTCAGGAAAGCATAAACTCTCAAAGTTGAGGGATAGTGAAAGCTGGGAGGGGTTTCAGACCAGCTCCTTCTGACCAAACACTGGATTTTGCATAATCTACTGGCTCTTATTATTTGCTTTTAAAAATGCATTTAACATACTGATTATCTGACACTGACTTCCGCATTTTTCACCGACACTGCTTCTAAAATGCTACTGGCTCTCCAGTGAAAATACAAAAGGATGCAGTGACCAACCCCTCCAAATTATTTGGCTTATTGCGGTCAGGTCAAGAATCTGTTGATAAGGTGGAGGCAATACAGAAAAATCAGAAAACTGTAGAATGCAGAAATCCACCTCTTTCACAGAAAAGGCTGCAAAGAAAAAGAAATCATATCAGAGTTCTTTATCCTCCAGTGGCTCCCATCTGTTTAGTTTGCCAAGTTAGAGATGTTTTGTTTTATTTTAGTGTTAGAGGCTGCAATAGCTGAGTCTCAGTTGGTGACACAGCGAGAGAAATGCAGTACCTGAGGATCACAGGGCTGGTAGTGATCCCTGCTAAGGCTGAAAAACGATAAAAGCATGTTCCCCATTACATTTTTCTCAGCCCCTTCCAGTTTTTTTTAAAAAAGATTCCTTTCTATGAATTAATTGCAGGCTTTTTTTTTTGCAGTTTCCCACTATTGACTGTTAACATGATGCTGTCCACTTGGAATGAGTCAAGAACATATTACTGCTTCTACTGCTGACCGAAAAGTACTACAAGTTACAGAGTAATTTTTGAGGAATATTTGCATAAATTAATTTTGTTTATACCTATGAACCTCGAAGTGCTGAAGTGAAGACAGGAAACACATTATTAATTCTTAAACTAGAGAAACAGTCCATCACTGGGGAGTTTTACACCAATGCCACGTAGGCTAACAAAAGTTAAATTCATGGAAGTACTCTCTGGAGGACATTCTTGTTCTGAATTGGTACAAGCCACTTTCAGCTGATTAAAAAGAACCTGGAATAACCCATTCTTATTAGAGAAATTCAAGGGTCTGCACACAGGGCATTCACCACCAGGTGAATTAGGAATAGCCTGGAATAACTCATTGCACAGCCCAAGAACTTGTTTCTTTTTACCCAGTTTCCTTCCTTTCTTGCTCCCCTGATTCCTCTACTCCGGAATTCATCCATCTCCTTCCCTTACTGGATCAACCTCTCTTGTCAGCATCTATTGTGCTATCCACCCACTTCCATCACTGTCAGCTCACATTGCTCACTGACGCATGTGATCATTAAACGCAAGTTTAATTAGAAAGCATTCATTGGTAACAAATTAAAATGACTGCCTAAAATTAGAATTGAGCAGAAATTGTCTGAGATTTAAAAAGCAATAGTATTACATGATATGCCTTTCTTGCTAAGTAATATCTCACTTTTTTTGATGATGAAATTTAACTGTACAAGGGGCTGGCACAAACCACCTACAGCTGAGAGACAGAACCACTCTCTGCTTAGCTCACCTCGCAGCAAGGACTGACCAAAGTAATACTTTTTCCTTTTGAAGCAAGAATTGTAAGAATACATCAACTCAAGCCATCCTTTTGGCCTGATACAAAAAAGCCTGTAGCTACACATAGGTAAAAGAAGGGGCTTTAGAAATAATTTAAAATATTTTAGAGATCATGTTAAAAGTTCTTAAAATCTAAGACAGATTTCCTTTTTTGTTATAAATTTGAAGGGGAAAAAAACCCCACAAAGTGCCTCAATTTAGCATACTGAACTTTACCTGAACCGTAAAGGTAAAATTTACAGGTAAAGGAAAATTTCTGTAACCAAACACAATACCCACAGCAGTCACTAATGCAAGGCAAAAATTTCCCTCCTTAACTCCCAGTTAATGATCCATATGCCTCATGCCACGAGGTAACAGATCTAGTCTGAGCCATACATACTTTCTGTACCTCCTTTAGGTCTCCTTTATAAGCACCAAGCAATTATATTTTCCTCTGGCAAATTGTCCTTAAAACACACTTTTAAAAAAGCTTCCTCTCTCATTCTTGGCAATCAACTTTCCCTCTACTTCTTTCCATTTAAATTAACATACTTGTGTGCCATATATGTCTAAGGAACTCTGCTGGCCCTCAGCTTCTCACTCCTACCTACTGAGGAGAAGTGAAAAAATGTGACAACTGCAGGAGCTGACAGCAAAGCCTACGAGCCCTCTGAGACAAGATGAGCCCTGATAGCTTCAGCACACACTGATTCCCAGCAAAGAGCTGCTCATCCCCCTTCCCTTTTGTCAGCATGAATCCAGATCTCTCAGGATGCTCAAAGAAAATGTACTCAGCACTGACCACCAAAAGCACACACACTGCTTTGGATCAGCTCCGCCAGTGGTCACTTTGGTTTTGGTCACTTTAATGAGGACACAGGTGCTCCCTGATACCCAGACCCACAGGGAGACATCGGGGTATCCACCTCTCCTCACAACCAGCTGACTAAATCTGAGCTGTCCCTGCCAGTCAAAAAAGAAGGATGTCAGACTCAGATCTGGGACCGACTCCTCAAGGACAAATTCCTGTCTCACCAGAGTATTTTCTGGCTTTCAGACACTGATCTCGGGCCGAGACCAATTCCTGCCTCCCCTGTGTATTTTCTCCGACTTGGGAGCAATTTGCACCTCTGTGCCACAGAATTTTAAAGTTTCTTTCCTCCCTTATGTCAAAACACCATGCTATAATGAAGGATTAATATATCAAAAGTCTAAGCATTATGTCAACAGAAATTATTAATAGAGAGAGAACTTAGGAAGTATTTACCATCCAGTAAAATTGTTGAATCCGGAGAGTTTTGACTTCAGTCTCCATAGTTACCAAGAGCAAATACAACTTGTATGGCAAGAGGCACAAAGTCAACTAATTTTTTCATAGAGGGGTCACAGTCTGAACTAAACATGTCCGTAGACTTTTAAAGGTCTGCTCTTTAAGGACCCTTTTTTTGAGAGATGTTGGAAATTACCCTAATGAGACTGCACTAATCTTGTTAGGTCATCTGTATTTTAAGATATAATAATATCACTTGTTTTTCATTATTAAAATGTTTTGATTTGAAAGTTAGGACAGGCAGTGCCTATTCAAAAGCTGACTCATCTTTTCTCATTAAAGGTAAGTGAATGGAGAGAATAATTTGCTTTTCTAGCAGCAACAACAGAGTTCTGAAATCTAGGTCACATTAAAGAACTGTCTTGAAATACAAGCTTTAGACACTGAATTGTGTTTTTCCTTGCTGTGAAACATGAGGATTACCATGCATATTCAATCACCAATAAATCAGCATGCAACTAGTTCATAACTGATACTTAAATTTATTTTCTGATTTGACCATGGTCTAAAATTATTCTGTCCTTATTAGTGTGAGCTTTTATCTGGCTTCTCTGCTTGTCCATAATTACTGTAATGTTCTGATTCTTGGACACCAAATTAAACAAGCAGGGTCTATTTCCTGGGCCCTGTAACAGCACCCACAAGTAAGACTGGTTAGGTGAAAACAATGTCATTCCTCACTCACACTCAACAAAACGTGGGTTTAGTCCAAGGAAGGGGAGTTTGGGGATAATTCAGGATTTAAAACCCATTGGTAAAAGGACCTTTTTATGAAATGCCATTGAAAAACAAGATTAGAATTTTATAAGGGCTTGACTAACTGGATCAAATGTCTGAAATAAATAGGGTGCAGCTGAATAGAGACAACAGCAGAGTGTTGTACTCAAGGTATGGACAATCAGCTGCCCAGAAGAAGTGGGCACATCCAGCTGCCTTTGGTTCTGGGGGTAGAAGAAAGCTCATACTTCACACAAACCAGTAACATGGAGCTACTGGGGAAAGGAAACACCATTTGGGACCTTGTGTGGTTTCATATTAAAGCAAACAAGCTTATTCCATTTTTTGTCTCCCACAGGAAGCTCTCAAGTACAGAACTCAATACAACTTTGATGAACTGGAGAGAAGTCAGAGAAATACAAAGGTAAGGAAGTGGCCAGGAGAGATGTGGTGTAGGGAAGAATACAACAAACTGGTGTCATTTATTTGGGGGAACAGCTAACAGGGTGGAGATGCTACATGGTCTTCAAATATGTTAAAAGCTGCCACTAAGTGGAATTAGTGGGGTGTTCTCAATAACTACAGGGGTCAAGACAAGTGGTAATGGGCTTTAACCACAGTGAGGAGGATTTAAGCCAAAGGAAAAGTTTCTGAGTGGCAAAGATAATTGAGGATAGCAATATTGGCCCACAGAGGCAGTGGGATATGCTAGACAAATACCTGTTTGAGTTAATAATAATTTGTGTTGCTGGAGGCACACGGATGCACTGTCTAATTGCTAGAGGTCCTTCCCAGCCAAATCTTTTCTGGTGCCTTGGTGGCAAACTACCAAGTGCTATTTTCTACACTTTTGTGTAATTTACATTACATGCAGACATTTCTTCTGCTTCCCATTTGCAAGGCATTTTTATGTCTTGTGTTCACAGAAGTGATACATTTTAATTATATTATGCACGAAAAAACTCCTCTCTTGTCTCCTTCAAAGTATTTCTTGTAAACCCAAGGCAATCCTGGTCAGAGAAACAGGGTTTAGGGAACGTTTTTAAGGCTTGGCAGACAGCACCTGTAGTGTTATTACTCCCAATAATAACACTAAAACCAAACAAAACAGCAAAACCAAAGCCAAACGTGAAACAGCAAAAGGGTTTTTTGGTCTTGTTTTTTTGTTTTGTTTTGGGTTTTTTTGTTATTCAGCCTTGATTTGCCTGCACTAGCATAACTTATTTCTATAACACTACAGGCACTGCTTTTAAGTACAGATAAGCAGTTAAATATTACTATTTCATCAGTAATGATGCTACAGCTTAGCAGCCTCACTTTTTTTTCCCCTTTTTTTTTGAGTCAGGGATCACCACCCAATCTCAAAACCTCTCCCAGATTATCATAATAAATCTTGCAATTGGAAAGAATATAAGAGAGTCAGGTTCTGCAGGCAAGCTGTGAATCAGTCATGAGACCTGTGCGGTTCAGTGGCTGATGACCGAGTACAGCCTGGAAACCACAGCTGTAAGTCTAAACTACCTAGAAATATGTGGATAACCATGCATTAAAAAACGAATGTGGATCCAGCACACAGCACTGAAACTTTGCATCAGACCTACAGCAGTTAACTGCAGCTACTATGATAAAAACAGGCAAGAAACCCAACCCAGTAAAATGTCCTCAGAAAACTGTAAGGGAGCCTATGGCTGTCTCTGTGCTCCAGCCTGTGCCTCCTCATCAGTCATTCCCTCTCCTAATGAAGATGTCCAGGTCAGACAATGCAAAGGTGCCCCCTGACACTGTTCCACAGTCCAGGCATTTTTGCTCAATGAAAAGTCACTGCATAAACATCACTCACAGTAATCATAAACCAGAAACGAAGTATTTTCACAAGTCACTAATAAACATGACAGTTATCCAAGAATGCTGGGGAATAGCATCTTTAGTGTAATAATAGATTCTAGTAACTGTAGGTTACTGTCCAGGAAGAAAAAAAGCTGCTTTCAGGATTTCTTATCAATAAGACACTTAATCAGAAAAACCCATAAATATTAAATTCAGATTTTCTTTAAATCCTTGGGTTTTTGTCATTCTTACCTATGAACAAGCAAGTCAGCTGCTTCATGACTCAAATTCCTTTTTAAAATTGGGGTAATAATTTTAACCAAGGTGTAAGAATCATGTCAACAAAGCAGTTTGTATCAGATTTTACAGACTGGAGAGGGAATAGACTTGTCTCACAGGTCTAGTGCTCCCTTTTGAAATTAATTTTTATGCACACTCAATTTCATTTATATTGGAATTATTTTCAATACTGCACAGTATTACATTTCTTAAGTGGAATACTTATTTTCTGTTGCAATGAAACATATTCAAATTCTTGGACAGATTTTTTTTTTGAAATTACAGTTCTATGAACACTGTCAGAATTACAACTCTTCATTCTTATTTACCATGCAGGCAAAATTGGAAATTTAAATTATTTCCAGAAAATTAAGTTTTGCTGCAAATAAACAGTTATGCAGAAAAAGCTTTCAAATTCTTGACTGCATCTTAGTAAAAGTGCATTAAATATGATTGGATTTTTTTTCCTGAGGATTACAGAAACCATTTTCCCTGTTGTGCAACTTTGAATTTTAATTTTTTGCGAGTACATAAGTTGTTCACCCTCAGGTTTCTTACTGTGATCTGATTTGCAATGTATCTAAAAAGTTGCAGAAAAGCTATCAATTTTTAAATGAAACATTCCCATTTTCAAAATAAGGCAAAAATTTAACAAGGTCTGTAATATAGTGTGAAACAGATCCACTTCTCATCTTGTGTATATTTGATGTTGTGCACTGGAAAAATTAAAATTAAGTCAAGGGTTATTCTCAGTTTACATCACTGAAGATTTAAAAAGAAAATTTCCAAGTTTTATTTCAATTCCCAAACTCCATTCCTGTGTTGCAACAGCAAAGTTTTCAGATCAGAAAAGAAACATGGGCACTCTGCAATTTAATAAAAACAGCATTAAAATTTCTTGCCGAGTTAAGTTTAATTTTTGGACAAACCAGTTTGTGCAGCTGCAGCCACCGTTCCTGCACAGGGCCCCTGACTCCCAGCACGTGGCTGAGAGCAGGGACCCACAGCCCCCACTCAGGCTGAGCTGGGACACAACCGATCCCAGCTCCCAGGGAGATTTCCACGGAGCAGAGCTGGGAACAGAATCCCCCCGCCTCACAGAGCCTGAGCCAAGGGCTGCACTCAGAGCAGCACCAAGCTCCTGCCCTGCTCTGACTTCACCAGATGAGACTGAGCAAACAAGGCACTGAATTCTGAATTCCAGGCAAATCGGGAGGTCCTGCAGCTACACAGGGAAGCGGCTGTATGTCACACGCTGTCTTTAGATGCCGTGGAGGTCACAAAGACCATGCCACAGGCACTCCCATCTCCTTGGTAAAGAATAAAAGATTCTGGAAAATTGCTTCTGAGGAGCTGACAGCATTTGGTATTTATTCCAGGAGGAATAAAGTGACAATATTCTGTGCCAAAAGACAGCTGTCCCCAGGAGCTCAAAATTCAGCACAGTTCTTCAAGCAGAAGCAGCTACAGAAGACCAGGCCACATCTCAGCATTAACACAGTTCTGAGATTTCTTTTTTTTTAATGTCAACTCAAATAAGAGTCAACAGCAAAAAGTTAACTGAATAACTTAACATTATTACTTTTGACAAAAATGAAACTAACTCCCCATTAAGTATGTTTGTTTGGAGGGGAAAAAAATTTAACCTTCAGGGACTAGCAAAACTGTGAAATTCCCCTTTGAATAAAACAGTTGATAAATTCTCTTTTGGGAAAACTCACCTCTTTTGTTGTTGTTATTAAAAGTTTCAAAGGAATAATACATATTAATTTCACCAAATTAGTATTTTCTAGTGGAAGTACTGTCTCAGCAAATGTTTAGCTGACAAACATAAGCTTTTTACCTTTAAAGCGCACAGCACTGATTTTAATTCTTTTGCTAGAAAAAACTATTAAAAAGGGAGCTGTACAGCTGCATTCAGGATATACTCTGTATAATTTATCACTTCTCTTCTATTTCTGATTTCAGAAATTCACTGAAATATTTATGGCCTTGCCAGAACAATGAATACACAGTTATCTCTTTAGTTATCATTATGCTGCTTCTGCCCAAGCAGCTCTTCCAGGGAGGAAGGAAAGGCACAGTTCTAGTTCATCAGCTGAAAGAATGTCAGAGGTATTCTCTCAATGCACACTCCTCCCCACAAATGGGACCATGCAGGAAATAATTTTGTCTAATACTAAAAATACAAGAAGATACAGCATCTTTAATATCAGGAGCCAAATTAACAGTAGTTAACCAAGATATGCCTGTTCATGCCACAATTACAGATAGATTGTGATGTACAGGCATAAGGTAAAAAGGGGAGGGGGAACAGCCCATGTTCTGGCTGATGAACTACAGCCAATTACCTGTACAAAGTTACAGCACTGCTGTGTTCATAAAATACAAGATTCAAGAACAAAATAGCTAAAATAGCATTTATTCTGCTGTAATAAACACACCAGGCCTACAACAAACAAAAGAAATATGAATACTTAACAATATTGGCTCTTTTTGAAATAGCAAAATTGTTATTTGTGAAGCCTTGCTACTCTACTTTATAGCTTAGATCCACCCACACTGTCAAAAGAATGGGAAGGGACTGACTACGGAATGGTTTTGGCATTTGAACACAATATAGTTGAAAAATCCCTAAACTGAAGAAATGGCTAGATCCAATATTTCAGCTTTTAATGCCGAAGTTGTAAGGCATTGCCCAAAAATCAAAAGCAATTTAACCATCAAGAGAACAAGCACTAATGGATGCTGAGCAGCAGCAGTTTCCATTCTCTTCTTTTATCTAGTCAGCATTCAAGGAAATTGAATACAAAATCCAGGCAACTAAACTTCTGCCTGTAGACTCTTCAAAATCAAATCCATAGTGACTGGCAAGATCAAAATGAGTAAGGTAAGTAGGATTTTTGGAATCTATTAATTTGGAGATAATTTGAGTGAACTTCAGCATGACTGTCTTGTGTCAGATTCCAGGCTGAGAGCAAATTAAAGGAACGTGATGGGATGAAATAGATCAAGATTCACTGCTTGAGTTCCTGCTGAGTGAAGAACCTGGCTTCAGAGCACCTCCTGGATATGGATGGTTGCGATTGTGTCAACTACAGCAAGACTGTATTTTGGACAGAAGTTTCAGAGGCAGAGGGAAGAAATCAGCAGCCAAAATACTTGAAAGCTGTGTTATACAACTGCCCATTTCAAAATGCTGATTGCCTGCTCTTTGATGAGGAGATAAGTATGTTCCAGGGTTAATCAGCTTTTGGCCATTACCCATACCCTTTTCTAATTTTGTAATAGAAAAGAAGAAAATGCTTTCTCTATTCTTTTTAGCATGATTTGCACCATATGGTCTACTAAGTGCAGGCAGTAACTACTTTTAAATGCTGCAGTTCTTCACTGAGGCACTACTATCCTTTGTATGATGAAAGTTATTTCAAGTGTTCAGGAGATGCTTGCATTCTGCAAAGCAGAATGGCCTCTCAAGGCTCGGTTTCTAAAAATAGCTTACAGTCTTTAAAGAAGATGAAGAATGGCTCTTTCAAGGGCTTGATTATTTTGTTTATTACTTCATTGTTTGCATTTCAAGATCTGTAGGATCCTGAAGTAGTAAGTCCTGGAAAACGAGCTGTTGGATTTTTTCAGCGTCTTCGCTTGAAGAATCACCAAAGTGCCTTCACAGAGCTGTCACTCAGCCTGCAGAGCTGAAAGCTGATCTGCAGCAGTATCACAAGGCAATATGTACTTCAAGATTTTCAGGAATACATGCAACTTCTTCAAGCCTCTTGCCTCAGGCAAAACGTCAGGCTGTTACAGAGGAAGAGGATAGTTTGTGCAGATAATTCATAAATATGTCGTTTTGACCTGGTTGTCAAGGAAGATTTTTTACAAAGGAAGCAGTCTTCTGTTGGAAAAACACTCAACAACCTTGTCTTGGCACCCAGACTTTGTTTCACATGTAATGTAAATGAATCAAAGAGGAATTTTGGCCGGGGCTCTTTTATTTCGTAATTACAAGAATGAAGCAAATAATGAAAGAGAAGTTCTATTTAGAAGGTAAATGTATCACAAAGGTTGCCCAGCCAGACATTCTGATCCACTGAGCAACCTCAAAAATATTAACTCCAGCTCTCTCTCTAAGAATTCAGTAACAAATTATTATGTTGTGGATACCTTCCTGGAGAAAGGAAACTCTTCAGTCTGCACTGTCTCTACTACACTTTTCTCTTTGATGTATGAAATTTATGAAACGCCACATACACAAGAGCCCCCTTTCTATGACAGCCGATCGGCAAGAAAACTTCAGATCACACGGGAAACATTTAGTGAGAAGCTGGCAGAGAACACTGCAGACAGAATGCTATTAGATAGTTCCTTTGCCTTTACAATTTTTTTTGAAGGTGAGAGAGAAAGCGAGTGAGGTTTAAAGCTATAATCTCATAGCCAAGCTTGTCAGTCCAAATCTATCTGTAACCCTCTCCAAATCAGAATGAACTCAGAAAGATGACGTTCAATCTTTAAACCCTTCTCTGCAGACCTATTTTTAATTCTCAGGTTCATAAAATGGATCCCTGCTGTGACTCCAGAGCTTTCTAACGTGTAGCTCCAGAGCTTTCTAACGTGTATTCTACCTATTACATTTGACATAACCACATGTTAGAATTCAGCTGCATTTAAACCAAAACTTTTATTTGCACAATTTCCTGTGTAGTGTAATAAAACCAATTCAGTGTGACAGAACTATCACTGTCACTGGTGGAAACCAATTATCTCTCCTGGTCACTGTTATTCTTTTCACTCCATCAGTAACTCTAATATTCTGGACACTTCTGAACAAATTTTATCTCCTTATTTTGCTTTCTTTGCCACAGAGTGACTAATAAATAAATGCCTCATAAAAAACATCAAAAAACCTCTTTTTCATATTTTACTTTCTCAACAAACATTTTCTTGGTCTTTTTCTAAATTAATTCCTAAATAGTCTGAGCTATTAAAATCTTTGATATAATAATATAAATCTTTGATAGAATAATAAAAAAAATCTTTGATATAACCATAATTAACCACCTTTCCAAAACCTCCTGTAATGTACCATTTCTGTTCTATTTTTGTAAATCAATCCATTTATGCTGGATTAGAACTGACATGTTGTCTTGGTTTGAAAGACAGATGTCTGCTAAGGAAGGCAGGAGCCTCCCTTGGAACGGAAGATGCAATCCCCTTCCCTCCAGATTATTGTAAATTTGAAATTGAGAGGCTTTCAGGAAAAGATATGAGGAATAGGAATAACGGTTCTTTTACTAATGTATATATATATATATATATAACACAGCAATAGTACAGAAACACTGGTTTAAGCTGACAGAGTCAGGGTATGACCTGGCACCCTGCCGGGCAGGGGGGTGGTAGCAGTCCGGTCAGGTGAGAGCTGCAGTTCTCTTTGAAGTGGTTCTGCTGAAGCAGTGATCTTGTAGAAAAGGTCTGGTCCTCCTCAGAAAGTCCAGAGGTGGTTGTGTAGCTCTTGTCCACTGGGAATCCAGTAGGTAAGGCTGCTTGTGCTGTCATACTCCAGAATATATCCAGGTGGGAATGCTTGGCTCCTTCCCCCTGGGCGGAGCATCTCACAAGGGGATGATGTAATTTTATCAGTCATGCCGTGAGACTGGATGGCCCACGAACAGAAGATATCTCCCTGGAGGCAGGATGGGTCACGGGAGAGATAAAGAACTCTTCCCCACCTGGAGTTAACAGCTGGCCCATTAACAGAAGATATCCCCATGAGTTTACCAGGGATGAGTCATGAAGGAGATGGTGGAGCACTCTCCCACCAGTTTTAACAGCTTATGAAGATGGTGATAGAATATATACTTTTGGGCACATCTTACACTGTAACGTAGGACACGTCTGCTCAACTAGAGGCAAATACTATCAAAATACACAATTGTTTCAATGCTCTTAACCAGGAATTCTATGGTAAGTCAAAGTTGTTTCTTAGATTTTCAACTGATGCAGTTTATTACAGTAACTCTCACGAGCTACCACCATTTTCACCAATGGGAACAGACTTCTGTTCATGACCTGAGGACATACATGGATATCTCCAAATGGAACTGCTGCCTACACTTCCTCCCTATAGCAACAACATCTTCATTAAAACACTTTGATACATATTAATGTAAATCCAGCAGAATAACATTTTGCAAATATTCCAGTATGAAAAACAGAGCATCAAAGTAACGAAATTCTACTAGTTTTACATGATTCTGGTAATCTTCATGCTCCTCATTTCGGCATTAATTTTGTGCTTTAAGTTTTCCTGTGAAGAAATGTACTCTGGAATAACTTCATATTCTAATTATAGTTTGATGAAGATGCATCCTGAACTGACACTGAACCTGCTCTGTCCTTCTGTGCTAGGAATGATTTATTCTGCCAGTTCCCATTCAATTTTAAATGAAATTATCCATCTTGCCGGCTGATGAACTGATACTAGATTTCAAAGCACACAGAGATGGACACATTCACTTACAATCCACTTCCAAAATGGCACGGACAGACTTGGCAAGGTCCCCAGCTTCTGCTGCAAGAGCTGCGGTGACAGTAGGTCCAACCCTTCCCAGCCGTGCCAGAAGTGCTTTAGTGGACAATGTTCTCCTGTCACTAAGAGAAAAGTGTTTATTTGTAAGATGATAAAGGAAACTGCTCCTTTTCGTAAGGTAAACTTGTTTTTCTAAAGTGTTTTTGTTCTCACTGTATGAACAAAAAAGATTCACGCTGCCAAAGCAGTGAGTCTGCCCCAGCAGCAGTCCTGGCTGAACAATGAAGGTATTTGCAAAGTTCAATTCAAATAACATTCACAACTCAAAATGCAGTGTCAAGGACTCAGTGGGTGTCACGAAATGAACTTGAATGTAATTTTCATACCAGCATTTAAGAAGGGACACTGCTTCATGCGACCCAACTCCTATCTTCTCTGCTGTTAGTGAGTCAGTTTGTCACCTTGGCTTAGTATTTGATAATAAATTCATTTACTAAAATATACTCTATGAACTTTATAAAACAGACAACATCACTGTTGCGTGCAGTGCCAATGGGAACCACATCTCACTAATTATCTAAGATATCCTAGTTGGTCTGAGCCTGCACAACTTTTTTGAAATAAAGTTCCAGTTCACTTCACTTAAATACATTTGATTTCCTTGAGAGCTGTACTGAAAAAAACTGCAGGAAAGAGACTGAACAATTTTACTGTTACATAAATATTAATGGAACGCTATCTGGGATATATAGGCACAATCATGACAATATTCTGAAGGACCAAAGGCTGCTTAAATCTTCTTGAATATTCCCAGCAGCTTTTTAAACAAGAAAAGTAATAAAATGTAAATGGATACACATTTTATCAATTTATTTATATGCTACTGGGTTCATTGTGATGCAAAATCATCTAGGAGAATCTAAAAAAATATTAAAAAATTATAACCCACTGTTAAGGTTCTTTGCATTTTAACTAATCCTTAGTACATTATAATTATTTTCTAGAAACATGCAGACAATCATAAGTATGTAATTACTAACTGTTTTAATTTAATTCAGAGGTTTTAAATGAAGCTGTATCCTGAAAGCCTAATCTATAATTCATGCCATTCCCTCTCTTTCAATAAAATGATACTCAGAACTACATAGCAAAAGTATAGGAAAAAAATAGCTACAAGGCAGTTTTTGGAGACTTGGCAAGAATAATAGTGTTTTTCATTATTAGTATTGCCATTTCATTACCTTAAAACTGTTGAGGAAGTAGAGTTATCTGAAAGTATTTCATGCACAACCTGTTGGTCAGAGTCAAGAAGTTAACAGTTTATAAATCAACACAGTCAAGAAGTTAATACCTTGTAGTTTGATGTTCTATTTGGGGTTAGGGGATTTGATTTGCAATTAAAGAGTCTAGTGTTTCCCAGCTAGAAGTGCAAAGGCAAAAACCAAAATATTATAACAAAGTAAATATATCAACATCACTTTTTTTGTTGTTGTTTCATAACATTCCAAAGTATTATCAAATATTAGCTTTTCTATCTTTTTCTTCTGAGGAGTTTAACAGAAATTGGTAAGAATTTAGGTTGAAAAAATTATCTGATCATTTTCATTTGTCCAGTATAGCAAAACACAAAGATTATGTAAACCTCTGGATGGATCTGTACACTTATACATTATCTGTATTTCTAGGAATGAAAGGATCTCTGCGAACTAGTTTATAACCATTTTACTATACTTATTCCTCACAAACATCAACACAAACCTTTTCCAAATAAGATACTGGTAGAAATGAAAGGCAAAGTTACCTCTACAAATTGTAGCAATTTTTCAGTGGCCACCTCAAACGTCTTCCTGGCAGACTCCGATTTCCGCAGCTGGCAGTCAAGCACTGTAACCCTCTTTCTCAAGTCTTGAATGTTCTCCTGGGAAAAGTATTTTAAGGCTTTTATTTTAATAATTTTCTCCCATGGATCACACAGAAACATGCTGTGTTGTGAACTGAGTGCTTGGAATGTTTAACACACAGTTTTCTACATTTCTGCAAAACTCATAACTGGAATGCCTGACCAGCTGGCAAATCAGCTCCAAACTGCAACAGATTTTGGCAAATGATAGAAAGGTAAATTAAAACTGGAAGATAACAACAGGGTTAGGGCCGAAAATTAAGAGAGTTTGCACTGACTGATGAATGGATCAAAAATACCAACCTGATGGTGACAGTATCTCTCAGCAGGGTGCCATAAACAACCAGAACAAACTCAGTCCCCCAGTTTACATCCACACATCCTTTGGCCAACACAATAATTATGGCACATCTTGGAGGAAATTACCCCCTAGGATGTCTCTGCATGCACTTGTATAACCTATTGATCAGTGTTATGCATCCCTCCCTCCTTCAGTACAAAGGATGTGAGCCCTGTTAGATCCAGTCCTGGAGGCTTTGGGTTTTGTTAGAGTCCCTGCCACTGTTCCTGTGAGAGGACCACGGGTAAAGTCCTCACATGTACCTGGGCATGTCTGTTTAGCTGAGCTGTCTGCTGGACACAGGATCTAGAAAGGTCTCTCCAAAATACAGGAAACAGCACTGTAGTTAAAAATAAATTTTTTACATCACACTGCAGGTGATCATTCTGAAAGCCCACAACCTACTCTAAAACTCTTACCAAAAAATCACCAAAACCCACTTATTAACTTTACTGGAAGCAAATAATTTTTTGTATACACTGTACAAAGCAGCAGAATCATCATCACCCTGAATGTCAAAGAATCTGTTGATTCAAACACCTTTTTTTTTGGTAATTTCACTGTCCACTCTGGAGAAAGAGCTGGTGAGGGACCTCACTCTTTCACACTAAGAAGGCTGTGATATAGAGTTCTTACCTACTTAACACTGCTTCTTTTGGATAAGAAATGCAGAGATTCAAATCTCCACACAGGTATTGAAGCAGTGAGTCAGAATTTCAGGAATTCAAGGTAGAATCTCTGGAACAAACCTCCACGAAAGAAACACACACCCTCTGAATTTCTTAAAGATTTGGCTACTTATACAAGTCCTAGAAAACAAACAATGCTGCAAGAACACCTGACATAAAAGATGAGGCATCTCATCCAAATGTTCAGAAAGAACTTCCAGGGTGTGATTCACCTCATCACTCACAATCAGACAAGAGGAATTCCTCCCTGGGAGCCACAGGGACTTGCTAAGCTGTTCTCTACAAGCTTGTTTACCTCAGAGCTTGGCTTTGCCTTCTAATGTCTTGAAATATTAAATTAATTCTCAGGATTAAATAAGGCAACATTTCAGTAGGTTTTCTTCACCAGGTCATATGCACATCCATTTTTCATGAGAAAAACAAGGTAACCTCACAAATGCCAACCTGCTTGCACTTGTTCAAACTGTGTCTAGAACACAGATCAGGAGTTATAGGGAAAAATTTTAAAGTACCTCAAAAATTTTATTTCTTAGCCTGTTCTGAAATGCCTCACTGGAGATGAAGTGGGTTTAAAATATACGGCTCAATTAAAAAAAAATTTGGTGGATTAGTAGCATTTAAATGATTATCTTGACTAAGTTTACTTTTGATTAAATCTAAGATTACTTTAGAACAGGACATGGGTGTTATTTGCCTAACAGAAACATAAACCTGAAGGCCATTTTCACCTGAGTACAAAAGCATACAAATATATGCAAGGTATAGTCTTTAAAGACAATACATCTGCAGCCCAGAAACTATTCCATTCCTATATGCTTAAAGCCTGAGATGTGCCATTCTGACCTATAACCCAAACGTGCTAGGAGCTCCTGTTTTTGCAGCCCAAAGATGCCTGGATAAAGGAAGCCTTGTACACTTCACATTACCCCCTTCACCACACATCATCCCAGTTATTGAATAATACAAGACAAACAGTGACCTACTTTAGAAAAGCAGATGAAAAGAAAATGAAAACAAGATACAAGACAACAGCAAGGAAACCATGGTAACTCTGACAGGCTTTGCTTACTTTATTTTGGCCAGAATGCTCAGCGAGCTGAGCCTTCAGCTCTCCAATTTCAGCCTCTAACAGGTGAATCACCTCTTCATAGTCCATCTCTATTCCGCGGGCCTGCCTTTGTGCAGCCTCTGCAAGGTGAATTCTGCTTCGCAGGGCTCTTGTCTCCTCCACAGCTGCCTTGGCTTCCTGCAGATTATACAATTCAGTGGAAAAGTTACAAGTCCAACTACCAAAACCAGCAGATTTAGCTCACAAGTACTGCAGTTAGCATCAGGGCTACCCATTAGTGTTCATGGTTAGAGGGTTCAATTGCTAATTTTTAATATATGATGTGCAAATGAAAAACAGGTAAGTACAGAGACATAATTTTCCTAATAAATTAAACAATGAGTTCGATAATTACTGAAAATCTACTTGAACAAAAGGTTTCCTTGAAATGCACCAGATGCTGTTGATCTGCCCCATTCCTTCCACACCAAAAAAGTATCTTAATGGGATGTTACTCCACTTTATTATTATTGCCTGAATTCACACTCTAGTCACAGCTCACACATCACATAGATGGACTTGTAATGCAAGTATTCAGTCCACACTCTTCTCAGAATTAGTGCTTTTTATAAAATCTATTTTTCTGCCTAGTTCCTGCTCCTATTACGCTCCTAATATCCTGTATTATCACAGAAGAACATTAGGAGACAGTCAGGTAAAACTTATATATAAATAATGTATAGAAAACAGAAAATCCGAAACTGTTAGCTTTTAATTCAGCTAGTGCAATCCCTAAATGTTGCAAAATCTCCTTTCAAGAAAGATATTGCTCAGTCCATTTTAGGACTGAATATTAATTGAAGTTAACTTTGATTAGTAAATTAGAAAGTCAAACTAAAGATGAGTTTACACACTAGGAATAAAACAAACAAACTGCTCACATAAAATGTGCAGTCTCACTGGCACCAAAACCAGTAAACCATTTTCCCCCTCAGCTATTAATTAAACTGCATGAAAAGTCACTTTATTTCAATTTTCTGAATAATTAAAGTTACAAGCTTTGAATACACAGATTCACAACTAAAAGTCTTTTGTAGAAGTTGCTCAGTTAAGGATACTAAGGTAAATATTCTATTCCTGGTCTACCTATTATATCCTATTATTACAATTATACCCTGGTTGGGAATGGAACTAAAGGGAAAACAGGTGGGTGTAGAGGAGAAACACACTATGACTCTTTAACATGGAGGAAATAACCTAGAAGCTAGGTTTGAAACTGCTGTTTCTAAAAAACCTAGATGACCAGATCTTCCTGCTTTGTGGAAGAAATTGCATATAACACGTGTCATAATAGAAATGTCTATAGAGAGGTCAGTGAAACTTACAAACGCAGGTTTAATTCTTTCCTAATGTAGAAGCATTTGTTCTGTACAATCAATATCCTTCAAGTCAGGTGTTCCTATACTTTGTGATAGTGTTCTTTCTGTAAAATGATCTACCAATCTCAGCTTCAGATGATTTCTAACCTCTACACTGTTAGTCTTAATGAACAATATATTCCAGGCCATAAATCAACCAATCTCGGTGACATACAACCAGTACATCATCTTCCTCATCTTTGCAATACAATACCAATTTGGATGATGTCCAGGGACATCCTGGTCTCTCAGAAAACAGAGCAGCAGAAGAAGTAACCACACATGTAGAACAGCAACACCATTAGTGAACACAGGTGACATTGGTGCTGTGTAATTTCTGTTACAGGGCACAAGTGGTAAGAGATCCATTTAAGTGACCTTTAATTTGACAGCAAGTAGAATGATTTTCTTTTTTCCTTTGGAAGCATTAGGTGAACTACACGAGGACCACCTGCACCTGGAAACACAGACTCATCCTAAGCTTATTGCTCCATGCATGTGTTATTGCTCACGTTGGTGTCAGTTGTGTGTTTGCAGCACTAAAAGCAGTGAAGGTCATTACTGCTTGCACTCCCTGAAAGCACAACACAACAGTCACCCCTCCTGCAAGATGCTCGTGGCACTCCTTTTTTCCTAGAAACAATTCAGGGAACACAGGAACTTCTAAGAAGTTATCAATCTATAGAAGCAGGGGTCAAAATTACTCCCTCTGGGGAGGGCACTTTCTTGCCACTGTAAGAAACAAAATGAGTCAACAGCAAGAAGAGCTGGGCCCTGCTGGTACAGAGGATGAGTTGGGAGCCTTCAGCAGCACAGGCATCCTTGGGAAACAGGCTGGAGGTGGGAAAAAGACTACTGGAGACAAAAGCAAAAAGATGCTCTGATGCAAAGTTTGACTAATACAACTGAATACAGAGGCCTTGAAAAAGGGTGGCATCTTAAAAACCTACTACTTAGGAATTATTTAAATAAACTGACATGAGAAAAGTGAAGAGGAAATTGCTATTATGAAAAGGGAGGTCTTCATCTTGAAAGAAAACCTCCTTGAGATAAAGGTTTAAAGTCTTATGATCCAGAATTGCCTTTACTCCTCTGTTGTTTTTTCAGAACCCCAGTTGCTGAATATTAATTTCTCTGTAATAGCAGACTAAGTATGACCAGATTTCAACACTAAAAGACCTAAAGGAATAATTAAGGAACAATGGCTTCTTACATTACAATTAAACAATTACACACACTACAACTGAATTAGTAAAGTCTTCTGACACATCAGAGCTGTTTGCTGGAGCAGAGGGGCACAAAGGGAAATGATTCCATTCCTGGTTTCCCCACTCTCCAGTTACTGGAGCTGGCACTGTGGGGACACAGTGGGTTCTCCTACCTGTGCAGGTAAGGGGGCCCCATCAGTGAAGAGCTGATGGGTAACACCCACTTCAGCAACACAAGCTCTTGTCCCACTCAAATGTATGAAAAAAGTGCCCAAGGCCAGGCTGGATGGGGCTTGGAGCAATCTGGGATAGTGGAAGGTGTCCCTCTCCATGGCAGAGGGTGGAATGAGATGAGCTTTAAGGTCCTTTCCAATCCAAACCAATCTATGATTCTAAGACCCAACAGACAGGGGGATCTGCAGCTGCTAATATTTCATTTATATAAATGCCTGATGGCACCAGTTGTCCTAATCTGGTATGAAGGCACTACAACCAATAAGGAACTGAAAGCTGGAGGATAGAAGCTGAATCCTTAAAAAAGCAATTCCAGGTACAGATTCAGAGTGTCAGAAAGTTTTATCCAAGTTTTATTCCAGACACCACAAATACCAGAACTAAGATATTCTTTTAAGCCACACGAAATTTGTAGCTACAAGTCAATTGTGCTTGTTGACTAATTTTACAAAAATTGTATGCTGAAATCATCCTTCCAAAGAACTTTTCATATCTTTACTATGTATTAAAATAAAAAAATAATGAAATAAACCCAATACTTCTTTCAGGCAGGGTAAAATTAATTAGATACTGCTTCCAAAATGGCAGCCATTCAAAGCCCCTCTTTCCCTCTTAGAGAAAATAACCCCAGAATAACACATCTCAGCCCTATGAGCCGAGTCCAGGAGTTTGGGATACCACAAACAGTATCTTATCTTTATAGCCTCTCCCATTTACTATGTTTAGCTAAGTGCTTCAGCTGACAGAAACTGCCCAGAAAAAGCTGTAGTACAGAAGGGATCATTCAGGCTGAAACACTCCAGGACTCTCAGGCAGCACAGGATGCAGTACAACTCCTCCAGGAAGACAGAAGACATCATTACAGATTTCACTTTCAAGCTCTTGGCAAGACTTGAGGTACTCAAAAGTGCCTTTCTGTGTTTTGTGCCAATTTCAGCTTACATATGATTTCAAGGAAGCCCCAAAGATATAGTGCTATATCACAACTTCAAAGCTAAAATAGATCAATTAATGAATTTTAATTATCACATACCAATATTAGAAAATAATTACTACCTCACTGCAAGTTTAGCAGCATTTCTAATCTTAAGAGTTTATTCGTGCTGTTAGTTACTGAGTCAAGCACTGTTTAATGAATTGGTACTAACAAAGCATGTTTATTTGTACCCAAAGCATGTTTTATTTGTAGCAGAATATTTGTACCCCTGTCTTAATTAATCTGTAATCTCTGCAATTCATGATTAGCAGAAAATAGAAATACCACAAAATATACCCCAACACATGACTGGTAACCTATATCCTCATTTAAAACCTTGTGTTTTTCATGAAAGCAGTCATTTTTAAAAAATGCTTAAATTACACTGAAGTCAGAAGATCTTAAGCATAGACTTAAATTGGGTTTTTTGTTTACTTTGGTTGTTACTTTTAATCAGGCCATCAGGGCTCAATAATGCACTCATTAACTCCTTTTACTAAACTTCAGCTGAAGCAGGAATGCACATCGTAAGTTAAATGGCAACTTGTACTGTAAGTAGCCTATTTCTAAAAAACTTCTTATCACCATGAATCTCAGTGCCAATACTGGTTTTAAACAACGGAAATATATATGTAAAATAAACACTTGAAAATGCACCAAGTATAAACAGAAGAAAATGTCCATTAAAAGCCCACTTACATCTCCTAAAACAGATCAAACAATGCTGTAATTATATATTATTGATTATTTCTCTTTCACTTCACTATATGGAACCCTTTTAATGCCTACAAGAAAATCAGTATTTATCCCTGGGAGGTTTGCAGGGCAAAGCAGAACTTCACCACCACACAACAATACCTGAGAAAAATAAAAGTGGGAGGACCTCGAGTGGTGGCAAACGGGCACTGCTGCCACTTAAAACATCTTAACCCAGCCATGTCCCAGGCTGCCTTCCCAGGAAAAGGAGGTTTGTCCTGGGGATTGTACTTTGTAATAGCTTTAGTCTGGACTAATACACAGAACAAGTGTTCTGGTCTAGAACAACCCAGTCAACCCATTAGAGAATGGGAACTTCAAGTGCATTACTGGAACAATCTTCCAGTTCAATTTTATCCACAGGACAACCCAATTTATTTTTCACAGTGTACAGAAGAAAACAACACAATACTAATGGAAAAAGCTTCCAAGCAGCTCTCTTATATTCAAGGAATAAAAGGTGATAATGAAAGTGCTCAACAAATCTTATGCCCAAAAATATAAAACTAATCTTAATACATGAGATTTTTAAACTTTATCTTGCATTTTTACATGACACCTGACATGAGAAATCTGCAAAGAATAGGTGCAGCAGTGCAGGAGGGAAGGAAGGCAGCCAGCTCATTAGAAGGAAAAAGCTGACAGGGTGTTCAGGAGAAAGAGGGAACAGGAAAGTTACTTGGTTTTGAATCCAGGCTGTAAATGACATGAGACTTATATTTAATTGGGAATTTCCTTTAAGAGACACAAGGAGGCCACATACTCTGATTTACTGGCTCATAATTATAGATAGATTTGGAGACAGAAACAAGACTTTCATCACAAAACCCTGACTACAACCTTTTTTCCTGGTATTTTTTTCACAATTAAGACTGGCTGACATAAAAAATAGTTAATGTTAGGACTGTAAATTAGACATACTGTTGCCTAAGAACAGCAAAAACTCTACAAGAACACTTAAGACCAGAAAGGTTCTACTACATTATTATCCCACTTCATTGATCCAGCTGGTCTTAGGGGTCCTATCTCAATTCAATAGTAGAGAAATATATTACTGCTCTAAAAACTGAAGGATCAGTTCTCCACTTTTAATCAAAAGCTCTGAAGTAACACAAGAACCACTTTGTGTTTAAATCAGTGTGAAAGTTTAGTCTGTATGAGCACCAAGACAAAAAGAAGTGCTTCTTTCTCCCTTCCACAAAAAAAATTTAAAAATTTTAAATAATTATAATTTTTAGAGACTTCAACATACTTGCTTGACTACTTGTAGCTGCTCTCTTAACTGTTTCTGTAAGTTCACAGATTCAGACAATTCTTCCTGTTAAAAAAAAAAAAAGAAAAGAATAATAAATAAATTCGAAAGAGAAAGAGTTTTGCTCCTGAAACAATTAGCTCTTTCAAAACTACAGGTAGCAAGCAATATTTAATTTCTATCAACAGCTTTTACAAAACCTGTGGTAAAACCATCTCTAAAAGCTAACTTTTCTGTGAGTTCATTGATGCTGTTTAAGTTTCTTGAATATTTTAAGATTATTTATTGAACATTTCTGGGATACGTGGAAAAGAGTGTAAGAAATAAGGCAATTAATTATAGATTCATCATTGTCAATTTTCCACATCAGCAATTTAGGGACTTTGGGTCAGTATTCACTGTGTTCAGTGTAAACAGGGTTCTTTCATTTCAGTACAAAGCTCTCAGAAGAAGAATCCTTGTGCACAGAACAGAGAACAGATCCCTGACCATTTAAATCCAATGTTTCTGTAATTTACAGCAAGAATTTTTTTGGAACAAGAGGCAATTTTTTAAATTGTCTTTATCCCAAGCTCAATATTCTGGTCCAAGAATCAGAGCTATGTATGCTGAATACAGAACTTTTTATCTTTTGGTTTGTTAAGAAAGAAATTCAGGACCATGGGAATGTGGTAGCAACCTGGGGTATTAAGAAACAATATTTATTGCTTTAGGTCTTGGGAACTTTGTAATGTCTGGGAAAATATGTATTCATTTTGCACACAGACTAATTTATCCTCCAGTTCTGTTTCCTTTCAGAAGTATCAGCACATGCTCAGACTCTGCAGTTACTAGCATCACACATTTTTAAATAAAATTGCCATGCAAATCAGTCATTTCTCCAAATTCACTTCTGTGAAATGTCTGCTTAGTCTCATTTCTCTGGGGATCAGATTAAAAATGTGTTAGCATTCAGTATCACTGAAAATTCACTGACTCCACAATTATATTTTAAGCAATCTTCAAACACAATTAGGACTGTTTGCAGTGCCATTTTATTTATCTACGAAAAATTGCACATGAAATTCAAAAAAATAGTAAATTACTACACAAACTCCAAAAAAAATAGGCTCTTGAATAATTTAAAGCAAATAAAAATTAAGTGTTACCTTTAATTTACTCGTTTCCTTTAAAGCTTCATTTCTTTCCTTCTCAAGTCTTTCCACATCATCCTCAAAGGAATCACAGGTTACAAACTGTGTGTATATAAATACATAACGTTAGAATGCATTGCTGTGTCTTCCATAATCTTTAACACATTATATTAAAAGTTCTCGTTAATAAAATGGGAAGAAAATCTTAATTTTAAGATGATTTATACATCTGAAAATGCTAAAAATGTTGAAGAAAATTTTAACCAACTTCTCTCCCAAAGGAACAATTATTTTTCCTTTTAAAATGCATTAATAAAGCGATTTTTAAAAGTATCAAGAATACATCACTATTTTAACATTTTAAATAATAGGCACTTTATTTTAGTGTTCATATACTGAAAATGCTCATTTTTAAAGTCACCTCTAGAATAAAATGGTTTTTACTGTAGCAGTAGTTCAAATCACTGTGCCCAGGAATTGTTTCTCACTCACATAGGTTGTAAAAACCCAAATTTTATTAAGAGACCTCAGTAAATCAATGTTGTCCAGACTTACAACAAACCACAATTTAATTACATTAATTGCTTTCTATAAACTAGGCTGCTTAAAAAACCTTCACAGAAACTACATTATCTTAAAGAACCCCATGCTATGGAGCTGTTTTAAACATCTGTCCAAGATCTGGAGTTATTTCACATACAATAAACTCTCCAATAATCTCCTCCCAGCTGTTGAAACACTGACCAGGCATGTATTTTACCTGTGAGTCCTGTAAGCTGGCAACTTCACTGACCCCAAAGACAGATTTGTGGCCATCATCAGTTGCATTTGATTGCATGGACAACAGATTCCTTGAAACTTCAACGAAATCTAGGAAAAACAGCAGTTCAGATTTTGTTGTTGTAGCCCAGAAGTTCAGTTTAGTAACAGATCACTGATGCAACATAACTGCAATGTCACCAAGAACAGCCACTCTGAGAAATGCAGTGTCTGCATTTAAGCTTTCAAAAGGAAAACACGAAAATTAGAGCGATATCTCCAAAGAGAAAGTTCTGGTAAAGATGGTAAGAATAAAAATGCCCAAAACACATCGTGGGATGAAATGTCCTCAAATCAAATCGCCAAGGAGAAAAGAAAACAAAGATGGCATGAAGTTCACCTTCAAAGTACCTGAGATGTTCTGCATTTGGCAGGTGTCTTTGAAAAATGAAATAAATCTGCACACCAGGTATATACACCTGCCCTTCCCTATATGTTGACCTTACCAGAGGAGAGAGGAAGAAGGAAACATGTCTTGCTAGCTCAGAGCTCATGGTTTCCTTTTCAGGCCCTTTAAACCCCTGACAGAGGCTTAGTAGAATTAATGTTGACCAAGTTGAAAGTTTTGAATACAAACACTCCCTCATTCACAATCAACATGACTTGGATTACCCATACATTTTTAATCAAAAAATTCTGCTACACTATGACAGAAAGGTGGAAATATAAAGGTCAGTTTACCCCACATAAAATCTGATAGAAGATCCATTATCTGTCTCTCTGAGGATCTTTTTGGATGTTTAAGTACAAAATACTATTTTTCACACAGTAGTGTTTTTCATAGACTCTAGGAAAAGTGAAATTTCCATCAGTTTTAACATCAGAACTACCATGTCTCAGTTTCTGAAAAATATTTTAAAATTGTCAGTGTCATCAACCAAAATTGTCATAACCAACGGAAGCAACTCATTCCCATCACAATTAGGTTTATCGGGAAGAATTACGATCGTCTTCGGCAAATCTGTTTCTAAATGCAATACTTGAAATGTTCTTGCTTCCCACATACTAAAGTTAAGTGATCCATCAATTTACTTGCTTCAAGAAGCCTCTCTAACCATCAAAACTCTCCCAAGTAATTTTTGGAAAAATTACAGTTCCCTATTGTCAAAACAAAAAATTAATGATTTTGCGAGCACAAAATAAAACTTTCCCAAGGCTGCTCTTAACTAGATAAATTTGTGATTTGCACTCCCATTACTTAGTTTCAGAATTTCAAGCTTATTTTCATACAGTAAAATAAGATTCTTGCCTCAAACTATCTTTTATTTGCAGCAGCAATGCAATACTGACAAAAATATATTAATGGTTATTATCTACCATTTTTGTATTCCTACTTTTCATTATTTTCTAAGGTAATTAACAAATTATTACCTCCAAAAGACACTGTTCCTTTAGAATCTTTATGAAGTTGCTGCCTTAGGGCTTGGTGCTGTTCATCTGTGAGCTGAAGCCCAAGATAATTCAGTGCCTGGAAGGAAAAAACTTATTTTGCAGTGAAAAAAGAAAGGACTAAGGATAATGACTGCAGGGACATGGGGGAGTTATTAAAGAGCTACACTTCAAAGAGCCTTTGTATCCTGGTACACTTTCACTGACAATCCAGAGCCACTCTGTGACTTTTCCTTCTAATTGAGAGATGTTCAGATATTATTTAACCTTGAATACAGATGAATGTAATAAGCAAACCCCTTTGTCCTTAATAACTGCTTTAAAAATCCTGAGGGATGTTCTGATTCACAGAAGAGTTAATCAGTAATTAGATTAACAAAAACAGTAATTTGCCCAATATAGAAACTGAAATGTTGGCCTGCAATATGAAAGAACTACCCAAATAGAAAATTCTGTGTGTCATTTATACTTTAAAGTTTGTCAGCCCAGAAATATTATCCAGAGGTTTTACCTGCATCATGAAGAGGGAGGAAAGAAAACTCAGATTTTAAGTATTTACCCTCTCCAGCTTTTCTGCTTTGAGATGAATACTCGAGTTTTTTCCTTGGGGCTCATAGTCATCGTTCTGGCTGGAGGCAATAACTAAGAAATAAAAAAAATAAAGTAATAATGATGTAGTTGTAACTATTGCTTTGAAAAATTTGTTCTGAAGCTCTGCTCATCAAGTGGATGCCAGCTAAATACCCACTTGCCAAAAATACATGTTAATCCTTAGACTGACTTCTTTTTTTAAAGGACATAATTGTAATCAACAAAAATTATGGGTATCAACCACTCCCATTATTTTTTTCACATAAAAAGGTGACAAGCTGCAAATTAACAGAAAATAACCAGGAATAACTTTGAGTGATCCATCAAGCATATGGCTTCTCCTTGTGGTATTTTCTCTTCTCTCAGAGATACACACACATTTAGGAAACAGAAGGGGGAACACACTTGTGAATTCCAAGAGAGACCTCCAAGGCACATCCTCAGCATAACTGACAGTTCCCGAAAGCACATGGAGTGATCTAGAAAACACTGGGGAAAGAGAGGGAATGACCTGTTCCCAACCATGGGCTGTGTGGAGGGTGCTTAGGCTGAACTCCCCAGGCTCCTCAGTATTTTTTCCTGGCAAGGAATGCTTTTCCAAGAACTCCTGTCCATTAGGCCATCATCCATCAGCCCCTTCTACCCTTACAGTCAGAAACGCAAGTTTGCATGGGTTTTTTTAACTCTCTCTTTGGATTTTAGATGTATGCAAATAAAAAAAATTGTTTGCATTCATTATATATAAACATAATGTAGATTAATTCATAATTTCATTCATGAATTTAAAAGGTACTGAAACCAAAACCAGCTTTTGACAAGTAAAGGATCTTGCAGCTTGAGATTCTCTCTAAGAGAACAGAAGGAATTGCAGAAATTTTTTTTTTTTAAATTTTTTTAGTTTCCCAGAGTATCTGTTTCCAAGCTCAAAGTAATTTACATTCTCTTCACATGCTAAAAGCATAAACCAAAACATCTTGAAAGTCTCTGACACTAACACCTCTCACATGCTATATTAAATTCTGAAGACAGTGAGCTAGAACCTCGGTGGAACTGGCACAATTTCCCTTCAGCTCAGAATGAAAAAGAGTGAGTTTGTGCAAAAAACTTCCCAAAACTATGCTGATTTTTTCATAAAGTGTTAACAAAAAGAGTATCTCATCTAAAAGAAACTTTAATTTTTCAAGGTCATCTTTGAAAGTTTATCCTTGACAAAGGGTAGCATGAAAGAAGTGGCAGGTTTGACAAAGGATGTGCTCTTAAATAAGAAGAAAATCAAACATGACAGGAAGCAGTACAAACTGGAGCTGCAAGTATTCGTGCTTTCTGCTCTACTACCTACGGTATTCAGATGTGTTAAGAGACTGTGGCCTTCTTGGTATCTTCAAACAATGAAGCTCCTGTGTACTGAATTATATTAACCAAGAGTCTTATATTCTGAATATATTAAAAAATAAGACTTTAGTCTTGTTCCTTTGATTTAGTTGTAGTGTTTTTCATAGTCAATATGTAAAAACTGTGTGATCATTAATCTCCAGGTGTATTCAATACTAAAACTTTTCCAGTTTCAACTGCCTATATTTGGTCAGCTCGCCCTTCAAGGAAGGAAACCAACTGGTCAGATTTGCAATATGGGAACTGTTCCATTTTAAATCTGAGTATCTAATATGGGCTAAAATAAATGCAGGTACAATTGAAATAACATCAGTGGAGAGACATCGGGAAAGAATCAGATCCTGTGTATTTGTTCTTCCTCTTCTCAGTATATTGGTATGAAGTTGAGAAGCTCAGATTATGCTTAATTGCTGCTGCCTGAAGAAAAAGAATAAAGTTCAGGTCTGCACAGAGAAATACTGAACAGAGTCAGTTCTATCACTGTGTCAGTGGGGACTCCCATTATTGTGTCTCTTGCATTTTCACTGTTTCTAAATACAACACATTTGTTTCCCACAGGAATTACAGCTGTTCAGCTCAGATTTGGTTCTGACCAAATTTCACAAACTCTGTTCTTCCTTAAATGTTGTTTTCAAAATAGATATTTAGAGATGTGATCAGTGACTCTTGTCCTTGTTTATATGTCATGACTAAAACACAAATATACACTATATATTGGTTATTAACTGAAAAGCTGTTAAGAGGGCTGCAGGTTATTTCTATCCTTTCAATATGCTGCCCTGATTTAAGCAAAAAAAACCATGCAAGCAGCATACATCCCCAGAATTTCATCAAATCAAGAAAGCACAGTTTCTATGGCAACCTAATCTTGATTTATATGTGAGTCTTCATTATCTGGTTTCTACTGAGTCTATTATCATTACTGCTGTATAGCAAATGTTGTGATCACTCATTTTTGTTTGGCTTCAGCTGTTTGTTAGAGACAATGTAAGTTATATTTGACAGAAGCTACTAAAAATCCATTGATCTCAGTCCTTTATTTAGGAGTATAAAAACAGTGCAATATTCCCTTTTTTTGAAGACTATCAAGTCTCACTATGCACCATGTTCTGTTTGACTGTTATTGAAGGAACAAGGAAAAGGGTGGCAGGGAATTAAATCAGCACTTACCCGTGGCAGACACATCAGCAGGATTGCTGTCTAGAGCTGTAATTGGAGATTGCTCTCCCATCTTGACTCCAGTTTCCATCTGTAAGAGGAAATGAAAAGTCATGAAAACCATTTCTAAAGCAGATCACAAGCCAAACCAGAAATACACATCATTGAAAAAAGAGACAGGAAGGAAGACCGAGAGGAGAAAAAACAGGGCTGGGGAGATACAAACAACCCCAGGAGAAAAAGAAGGGCATGGAAGGGGTGGTGGTGATAAGCAATAGCATTGGGAAAAATCAGATCAGGGCCTCATTAAAACCTTGGGTTTTGAAAATCTTCACAGATTAAGACAGCACAGTCTCTCTAGGCAACCCACTTCAATGTTTATATTCCTAATATGAAAGAAAAATGGGCAAGAATTTTAGGTACAAATATAAGAAGATTTGAGAATCACCTGTTTTGACTTTGTGTTTGAGAACATTTTATTCTTCCTTCTTCTAAAGCAATACTTTATTTAGCTTTAAAAATATGATAAAATGAAAATGTTCTTTCAAGAACGGAAATAATAGTTCTAAAATCTTCTTTCTTGTGGTCAACATTATTTCTTTACACTAATGGTGAGCTGTATGAATTAAAACAATTGCTGCTTAGCCAAAAGAAAGGGGAAAAACCCCACATCCTTCTAGGACTTCTTTAAAGCAAAAATCTCATCATCACAGAGCAAGTGTGAGATTGTACTGTATTCACAGATATGTAGTAAACAGGGAGTGGTTTATGTCTGAAATACGTAGCTATTTATATCTAATTCCAAAACTTTAGAGAAAGAGTAAAGGAGAACTTGGTATCTAAGAACACAGTTAATGCTTCTTTAGTTTTCTTACCCCAAGTCAACTAATTCCTCTTATCAGTGTGGTTTAATCTCCTGTTATACAACATGGTTTTCCCAAAAGTTTTGATATTCCAAAGACAACATTATGCAGGAAAACAGACAATCATTTTCTTACTAAAATGAAAACTCAATTACAATTAGGAAAAAAACAACCATTTACTCAGTTTATTTTAAGAGAAGTAATAAGTATACTCACAGCATCTGGAGGGAATGTTGAAACCAGCCTCCCATTAGGAGAAGGAAGAGGACCAAGTGCTGCAGCCTGCTGCTCTCCATGTGCTACAGAAGACGTTAAGAGGCTGAAAGGGCGCTGCCGATTCTCTGGATGACTAGGGATGTTTTTCTGCCTAATAAAAGCTATTTCCCAAAAATTTTCAAACCTATAATTAAAATTTTTAAAGTTTCAACAGACTGTATACTTACATTATTCATAAGATTATACTTCTGCCAAAATTACATGTTTCCAAACACTGTGTGTAGGTTTATTTAATTATTTTTCTAAAAGGATGTTCTGTTACCCATCATTACAAAGATAAATATTGTCATTAGAACAGAAGGAATTGCAGAAATTTTAATTTTGCAGGCCTAAAAGGTGCATTTGAGTCTTTTCTATGAAATAATATTGCAATTGAATATTTTAAAAAATTAGTATCCCTCACATTTCCTCTAAGCACACAAAAACACATTTCACATTAATCTGATAATAAATATAACCTCTTAAACCATTTTGGAGGGTTGGCTGTTCGACAGTAACAAATACCTCATCTTTGTTCTGCTGATTATACTTTTTGCCTCTTCATAGGAGACTCCAATCATGGACTCTTTGTTGATGGACACAAGCTGATCCCCAGGCTTCAATCGTCCATCCTAAAATAACAAATATAAAACCAAATCTACAAATTTTGTATTAACTGCTAACACTACAGAAAGAACTGTATAGTCACAGCACTTGGACACATTCCCCTGGTTCTATCAGGACAAGAAATATCAAGAATGGCTCTGCATTCTGCCTGACAATCTTCCAGAAATAAACAGACAAACAATCATCCCTCACTATTAAAGCAGTCATTATAAAAACTCATCAGAGAGAACAGAACTCAGAAACTGTATAAATAAGATCTTTGGACCCACCTGAATATTTCTGTTAAAAAAAAAAAAAAGGAAAGAAAAACCAGATTTTTTCAATACCAACCCATCTGACTTTAGGAAGCTTCTTTACTAATTAATTCAGCTCTGAGCTGGTTTGATTTGTATTTCAAAAGCAAATGTTCATGGCAATACATGGAACTCTTCAGACACTAACTGGCCATGTTAAACTTAATGAGAAAATCAGACTGGTCTATTAGGATTCACCAGTCAAAACCATGACAGAAATAATACTGTCAACATTGTGTTTCTGTTGAATTAATTGCAAGCTCTCTACCAGCACAAGAACATCTCACATTTCTGTCCCAGAGACTCTAAGACAAGACTTTACACACGCTAGGCTAGATTTCTCAGTAAGATAGAGCTTTCTTTACTCACATTTTAACAGAGGCCCCAACAATTTAACTGGAAATTCATGCAATTAACCTACAGTTACAGAGTTAGTTATGATATTTGTCTTGTGTAATACACATCAAATTACACAGAACATGTTTCTGCCCCTCAGCTCCTAGGAAATCAATCACAAAATCGATCTATGTGAAAAAAAATTGTGTACAGATGATGATACATAGGAAATAAGTAAAATACTTTCTCAAGACCAGTGTAATTTTACCTACTTAACACCCACATACCATAGTTTTCGCTGTGTTGTTTCAAGCCTATGCCAGCAGTTTATTACCTTTTTTTTTTTTGTCACTTAGTGTCTTGGTTTTGGTTAAAGAAAAAAAGCTGTAGATCTTCTATTTCGCTCTCATCCTGCATGTTCAAAGATATCCATTTCAATGGTGCCCTCGCGTGGCAGAGGTTTAAAATATGCTTCCTGCTTCACCTTCCCAAACAGGATAACCAGGATTGGGAAATTACCCCTATTATTGCGAATATTAGAGCCTACTGAAAATTGATGTCTTAGCCTCCGTCTACTGATTATGTGTGATAGGCTTTAAATTCACGGTGAGAAAAATGTTTCAGAAGCCACAACAAAATAGGAGAAAGTAAAAGAGGAATGATTACCATTAATCTACTGAAAGAGGTCTTTGAGAAACACTGCATTTTTATCTTCAAGCTTGGCATTTTAGGATTAAAGTTAGTCTACAAAAATTCAGTAACAAATAGTTATAAACTGTTTGGGGACAAAACTCACTGCTCGTGAATTGAGCTTGTCCCCTCTTGCTGGGCCAGTTGGTTATCTACACTTCCAAATAACCATAATTACTCAGGATGTCAGAGGAGACACTTGGATAAACAGTTCTGTGTACCTGAAGCAGGCAATTACATTATTTATTTATTTTTTACACTGACAAATCCCCCTGGTTTACATATTGCATTTGTCATAAATTAAAACAGTAATGAACACCAGTTCACACATTTTATTAGTCTGCTTTCAGAATATTTTTTTCTAATTTGCCTACACAGTGATTTCCAACTGCAAGGATCCATCCAAATGAAGTCTCACGGAAATACAATTTTTTGAATGTCCAAGAAGATAAGAAAGAGGTGCCATCTGTAGCTCTGTCCCATCCTTCCTGATTTACCTTGCATCATGCAATCTCTTATAGAAGTTGGTTTTGTACCTTCTCATACATAAACTGAGGGATAAGATCCTCATTTACCTCAAATGAACTTATGAATAAATTTTCATTACCATGTAACTCTGCTACAGTGCAGTGAAATAATTCCATTAAAAGAGAAGGCAAGGAGGAATGCAAACACATTTTGTATTTAAAATATGACTGTAGATGTAACATACCAAAGCACGTACTAAATTAAGGCAAAAATACAGGTGTCTGAAGGGGAAGGAAGGGAAAAAAGGCCTTTACCTTATGGCAATCACCACCAGGGATAATTTCTTGAATATATACCAAAGGCCCTTCATTTCTGTTAATTCCTCCCACAATATTCAAACCTAGGCTTGTTCCTTTGCAAACAGAGATAATCTGAAATGCACTATCGCTAGAGATACAAAGAGAAAGAAAAGTAGAATTACTTCACAGAACTAGATAATGAAGACTGAAGCAATAACTTATCTTTATCTTACTGGTTTTGTATTACAGTAATAAATATAAATAGTGGACATTTAATCTCAGTGTTCAAGTATTACACTATTTACCACAAAATCAGCAACCTCAGGCACTTCTGACAATTACAAAAAGAAGTGATACCTATTTTACAAGGCTAAAAACTCTTCTCTACTACATATATATCCAAGGCTTATGGGAGTACCTGGGTACACATAAACCAGGAACATTAGTTCATTAGGAGACACTAAAAAATCAACCTGATTAATCTACTTCTACCACACAAACAATAAATATATAGAAAAATAATTTATTAAAATGGAAAGTCTGCAATGTCAATGGTACTATGAGGAACAGGACTAAAAGTTAAAAAACAAAACCAAAGTTTAACACTTAGTGCTCAACTCAAATTTTCCTGACCAGCCAAATACAGCATTTCCTGCAGCTCACACAAGAGAGGTACAGTCAGTTTTGGAGATTACTTTGGAAGCTTTGGGGATGGTGCTGGGACAGAATTATTTCTGCTGGTGCTGGTGGCGATGCCTTCCTTCGGATGCAACTGAGGACTCTGTGACCTTGAGGATGACCCAGAAGAAAGGCTGTCTATAGATTTTGCTTCAAAAAAAGAAATAATGAAAAGAAAAAGAAATAAAACCCACATTTGGGAAAAAGCACAAAATTTCAGCTCATGTAGGTAAGTTCAGTAGGACCATTTTCATATTAGAAAACAGACAAACTAAGCAATCAGACAATCAAAGAAAAGCCTCCACAGTTAAGAACTGAGAGGCACACAAGGTCCCAGGAAAAATTTTTTAAAACATAACAAGAGATGATTTTTTTCAAATTAGGTGCAAAATACAAAATCTCAACTGACTAATCCCCCATGCTATATAAAGGCATCTTAATTAGGCAGCAGTTCCAGAAAGATTAGAATTCACAGTGCTCTAGATCAAATTTTTATTAGCATTTTGTGGCACATTTCAGCAACAAATATCACAAACTTTTTACATAAATCAATAATTAAATTGAAAGTAGATGTCAGTATATTCATTTAAAGATTTGGGGAAACTGACACACAAATTTCTCAAGGTACATGTGTGTTTTGTCTGACTTTCAGCAACTTCCTCCAATACACCTCCCCTCAAATTAGGAATTTTAAGTACAAGTTTCTACTCCACCCAAGGCCGATTTTTGTCCCCCAGGATTGCTTCAGGCTGGGAAGTGATCTCTCACCAGCTAACTGATGTGTTGGAGAAGTTCTTGCAGAGCTGGTGTCACTGTGAGAGCCATACTTATCCATCAGGTCATGAAATTCTTTCCTGTGCCAATAAAAAGATTTTCTTTGTCAGATTTGGTGTTCATTTGAATGAACCCTGTGAAACCTGCACTGCTGGTACTGAACAGCTGCTCCTCCTCAGAGAAGGAAGCTCAGCCTCAACTGAAAGAGGAAGGTCCTGTCAAACGTTCAGAAAAGGCAAAAAAAAAAAAAAAAATCATGTAATGCGGGATAAAGATGGGAAAACAACAGACTACAGATGAAATGGACTGTTGGTAAAAAAGCTTTATTTTTACCTCTCTTTACCCTGAATTGCAAAACTTTGAAAACTTGTAATACAATCAACTACAGATAATAAGACAGTGCTACTACCAAGGTCCAGCACAATTTGCTTATATTAGAGGGAATCAGATTATACATCTATAGCATACTCATGTTTTTAAGGAATGCCTTTAGTTCAGTTACACTGAACAAGAACCCAGAAGAGACTGACAAAGATATGGCTCCTTAAAAACAAGAGGATAGAAGAAATATACATTAACTACTAAAAACCAAAAGCAGAAGTTCCTTGCAGACACCAATCACATCGTAACAGACTGGCAAAGATGTACATCTTCTATGACAGGCATTAAAGAGAAAACAAAACCACCTGATTCATCTGACATTGAATCCAGCCTAATTTAAGAAAAAAAGTTTATAATCTGAGCTCTGATTACCTCAGTGATAACTGATTTAAGATAAAAATAATCTAGAGTGATGTAAGACAGAAACATCACCAAAGTAATATTACAGAATTAGTCAGAGAGAAAATAAATTAACTGATTGCAAGGAGAGTAATTCCCAAGTAATTCCAGTTTGACTGCTGAAGGTTGTTCAAAACTGCTGGGTGTGTTATTTTTTTAAAAAGGACAACATTTATTGTACTAATGCTGGCCCCAGGGTACACACATAAACACAGCTGGATGTAAACCAAATAATCTTTAAGCATAGACTGTAAAGTCACAAGAAATTAACTCACAGGTGGCTGGTGAGGGACTGGATGGAGCGGCAAATTCTGCCCAGGCCACTGCACTTCCCCCCCAGAGTGGTTAAAGGACTGATGGATTTTAATTATTCACAGAGTTTACAGGAACTACACCAGTAAGCAGATTAAGAGTGGACCTTACATATATCTAGGAAGTCTGAAAAAACGAGAGATCAGAGGCTACAGAGATTTAATGTCTGTTGAATACAAAAAAATTAAGGAACGGAAAGAGGAAGCTTAACTCGGACAAAAGGCTAAAGGAATTTAGAGAAAAATCCTTTATGGGGAGATTACTCGGGAAGTGGAACATCCCAGGAAAGGCAAATAACAGCAGATACGCTCACAAAGATTATCAGAAATAGTTACATAACAGCTGTTTTCTCCCGAGATTTGAGTCAAAAGGGGATACAGACCTGGATTCTCATATTGCTGATTATTCTCTGTCAATATTGGTTCATATGCTTAACTTCCAACAGCCAGGTTAAAACAATATTTATAATAAATGTCCTTAAAATTAATATATTTTGGACTACCTGCTGCAGTGAACAGTTTAACCTACTTATCCAAACTATTCAAAGCTCATCAGAGATTGAAAAGCAAACTTCTGAGGGGAAAAAACAATGAAATCTGCCTTTTTCAGAAGGCAAGACCAGTTTAAATCTTATAGTTTTGTTGTAGCTCTAACAGAGTCCTCATTTGTCATTATTTTAACATTTGAGAAGTATTTCAAAAACTATCACAGCAGATAATTTTTAATGGTATTAGCTGTAAACATAACATTGCAATCCTCCTCTTTGAACTGAAGTTGGTCTGAGCTTGCTACTTGAAGTGATGCAAGCGATCTCAAATGAACTGATATCAAATACCATGCAGAAAAATGTGACATGTGGTACAGTTCTGCAATTAAAACTAATCTGAAACAGAAATACATGCAAGCCCGC